>PVLA01006431.1:0-124182 GCA_004027455.1 Hydrochoerus hydrochaeris | reverse complement strand
ATTTTTTAGAAGCTGGAATATATATTTGCCAACCCTGGCAGCAACCCCCAGCCCCAAGCAGGAAACGCCCCAGGCCCAGGGCCAGGCAGGGACAATCCCAAACAATAGGTTTTAATTGACCTCAACTCCAAGCAGGAAGCGCCCCAGGTTCAGGGCAATAGGTATCAATTAACATTTTAATCTTGACATTTAGTCAGCCTGGGAAATGCAAGCCGACACACCCGGACGCCTGCAGGAGGACCGGACGCCTGCAGGAGGAAGAGATGTGTGAGATTGTTAGGCCGCTCCCTACATTGCTTTCCTTAAGGGAAAGCAATTATTTATGGGAGTGGCAGTCCCTGTGAGGACAGCACCTGTCTTAGGTCAAGGACTCTTCACATGTACCCAACCAGGCCTTACCCGTCATGGGCCTGCAGGACAGCAATTGGTCCTGTGCCTGTCTTAGGCGGCCGGTGGCATAACATATGTGTCCTAGTTGCCCGTCTCTGGCTGCCTGTCCAGTGTCTCAGGGTAGTTGTGTCACAGGAATTTTGTAAATCCTCCTCCATGAGTTCTTTCACCCCAAGCTCCCGCATAAACTTCTCTCACATTATTCACAGAAGGCAAAACCCCACAATCAGTCCTCACAAAGGGGTTATCTAGAGGGCCTCCAGCAGCCCCCCTGGAGTCTCCACCCTCGACTCCATATTGAGCATTACATAAAAACATACACATGTGAACTACACAAATTACAATTATCAGTACAAAACATTCCAAGATCCCCGCGCCCAATTCCCACATGCAGCGTCCTTTTCCTGGAGAAGCGATTGTCACAAGGCGTGGATGGACTAGGACGCGGCATGGACAGAAAAGGGCGCCGCATCTTTTAAAGCTAGGTTGTGTCATTTTCTACCAGTTGCAGCCAAAACATCTTAAAGGATACATGTCTTATAGTAAAGGATACATGACTTAGAGTAAACCTCATTACTCAACACTATATATTTTGCAGTCCAAATAAAAAATTCTGATTCTGTTTTCTAGGGTCTTATAGCTAATGAATTTTATAATAGAAAGGTGTAATGCATTGTAGACCTGGGATTCTCTTGATCTACTGTGATCATGTTTATCCAGTCAATATTTTTATCAACTATACAAATAAGGACATAAATTTATTAAATATGCAGGTGGTCTAAGCATAGAAAGAATACTAATGCACTAAAAGATTCAGATTTCAAAAATCTGAACAGAATTTATGTCTGAATTATTGCTATGACCAGATGTGATTATTTCAGAACTACAAAGGTTTCTCAGCACTAGGAATTGCATAGATTTGAGGGTCACGAGAGGAGGTCATATCATTAGAATCATATATGAACTTCCAAGGTGTTATTCCATTAGATTGCCCAAGAAAAGGGACAAAATCCAGTCTCTATCATTGACTGAGGAAACTTTTGTTAAGGAGGAACAGTTGTGTCTCTGAAGAGCCTCAGGCCAACATCTCTAGTTTGCACAATAGTGAAACAGTAGGAATCCTGCCTTTAAAATTAAGACCAACAAAGATGCCCTAGTAAGTAGTAGCATCTGATGAGACCTGAATAGTAACCACAAAGGGTCATCTTGGTCTCGGGTGTACCTCAGAGTTAGAGCACTTGCCACACGTGCAAGCAGCCCTGGGTCCAATGGCCAGTAAAGAAGGAGTATGTTCAGTGCCTATGACTTAGCAGCATTTTCTTTAACATTCACCAGTCTCTATAGTAGGTGCTATCATTTTCTTATTTTATAAACAATGAAGCTAAAGCCTAAAGCAACTCAGTAATATCTACTTGATGGTATGAGGCAGAGCTTTAATGTAACCTCTCTGTTAATGATACAAAGCAGAAAAGACAAACAAACTCATTGAAAAGAATAAAGCTGTCAGTACTCCTTTGAACAACTGGTAAGCAGAGGCAGGACAACTGTTAAATTCGAGCACAATGTGGGCAAGTTAGGGAGACCCTGTCTCAAAAATCAGGAAGCAGGGGTGGGGGGTGGGGGAGAGCCAGGAGATGCAGCTCAGTATGAAGGCCCCGGATTTGATCCCCAGTAGGGTAAAGAAAAAGGACTTAAGGAAATTGTGAATTTAGTGTTTGATTTGCATACAGCATTGAGAGACTTTAAAATTATTCACAGCTCTTTTTTCTGACTGATTTTCCCACTGGAAAACTGTTCAGGAACTTAAGGAGCCACAATGCTTAACCAGAACAGAACATCTTGTACAGCAAAACAAGATAGAAAACTCAAACTAAAAAGAGATTTCATCACAAGATTGAGATTTGGAAGGTAACTTTGCCACCTACTACCTTTTGAATGATTTTAAAATTTAAGGTATTCTCTATATCAAAGGTAAAGTATGAGGACAGAGAATCTTTTTAAGTAATTTTCAAATATATCAAAAGCATTAAAACTTGGCTCTGTGATAAGATTTGACAGCTAAAAGTTACAAGAATATTTAAATTTTAATTATATGAAAATTAGCACCAATTATGCTGATGTGTCTAAAATAAAGAAAGGAATGATTTTTTTAAGTGTAGAGATTCTGATTCTGTAATCTGATATTTGTAGCTGGCCTAGTACAGTATGTAGGAATGAGCTTCACCTGCCTATATAAGGGCATGCATCTTTTAGAATGACTCAGAGTCAGAGTAGTTTTCTAAGAAAGCATGATAGGATTTTATTGTTCCTTCTAGGCAAATGTGTGCCACTTAAATGCTCAAAGGTTTCATTTTGTAAAACTGCTGCACATTCCTAGTAAGGTTAATTTTATTATAAAAGACTAACATTTAGAAACTGTTTTAATTGGGTGAGCATCCTGTTAAACTTTTTAAAACCTATTATACCCTCAGTAAGGAACTTTTTAAAACCTATTATGGCCTGAATAAGGAACTTAATGAAATACTTAAACTCTTCACATATTTTCCTTTTTTTGACGAGCCAGGGATGTAGCTCAGTGGCACAAAAGCCTGCCTGGCAAGCTCAAGGTCCTGAATTCTTTTTTTGATTTTTTGAGACAGAGTCCCCCTATGTAGTTCAGGCTAGCCTTGGACTATATAGGTAGCCAAGGCTGGCCTCAAATTTATGGTGATCCTCCTGCCTCAGCCTGGTGAATGCTGGTATTACAGGTGTGGATCCTCCTACACTGGGTTGCAAAAAAAAGGAAACCTCTTGGGTTTGGGAAGAGAAACTTAACTGATCAGAACCCAACTGAAAACCTTGCATTTCCAAAATGCAATTCACACACACACACACAAAGTCTTACCACTCCAAAGCCAGAGCGCAGACCAGGGAGAACCAGGAAGAAGGCTAATCTCCTGCCTGTGAGCCAGCCAGAGTATGGACCAGGGAGAACCAGGAAGAAAGCTAAGCCCCCATCCGGAGGTCAGCCAGAGCAAGAAATAGGTAGAACCATGAAGGACGCTAAGCCCCTACCCCTAAAGCCAACAGTCTTGAGTAACTATTTAGAGGACAACAATAAGCAATACAGTAACTATTGTAAACTTCCTGCCTTATCACTGTTTCAATTCATTTTATGTTGTTTTATTACCTTTAAAATTAAATATAAAAAAAAACAGACCTAGAAAAAACTGGGGGGAAAAAGGAAAAGAAATGCACACCATTACTGGCTGGACTGTCACTCAGCCCGAGACTCCCAGCCCTCTGAGAAGTCTCACATACTCAGCCACAGAGCATTACTGACACTGCTGAGACAGCAGTCATAGCCTTAATCTGTTATCGACAGCTGGCTAGAAATGCTAGGGCCTGGCCCTCCCAGCTGGGTAAGCATACTACTGAAACCCAGGATGACAGAAATTGAAGTGCGAGATGCTGGACAGGAACTTGGAGCTTCTTCTAAGGGAAGAAGCTGCTGCATCCCTTGAAGTAGCTTATTTGAGAGAAAGTCCTCCAGAAAGACAAGATGTAACCAGTTTAAACTAGTCAAAGCCAACCAGCCCTTCTTCTAGTGTTCGCAACTCAACTTGGCTTATTATAACGCAATGATAATGCTAAATTTGCTGCCCAAGGGCTGTTTCTGTCTCCCATCTTCAAACTTGCAATGTATGAAGCAGCAGGATTTAGAACTGCACATGATCAGAAAGATGCCCTGCTCTCCAAGTCTCTCCAGTGTGAACACACATAAGTCTTCCCAGTAAAATCGCTTTGCATCCTTTGTTCATAAAGAAACTGCTTTGGGAGTGATCCCAAGTGCTCTCTTTTCTTGCAGCAAGTAATAAACCTTCCTTCTCTCTTATGTCCTCCTGGTTATGCTTCTAGTCTTTGCATTCACCAAGAAATAAACACATTGTGAGCACCAAGAAAATGAAACAATTATTCAATCCTGTAACATTGCTGATTTTGTGTCAACTGTGTTTACATAGGTATAATACACAACCCATTTTGTAATCATTGGGACCTTTGGTTAGGCTTGTTTTTTCAAAACTACTTAATAGAATTAGCTCTACTATTTATATGCTGGTTAGGTTTACAGGCATTTATCTAGTACTTTGATTTGGTTTGTCAAACTTGTAAATCTCCTCAGCTAGATGTTTACAGTTTAATTGAACATAAAATTAGTATTAAATTTTGTGGGTTTAAGAATTGAATATCAATCAAAAGTTATGAAAAACAAAACTATAAGGGCTTAAGGGAGGAAAAGAATGTCTAGAGATGGTTAATTTTAATATACAGCATAACAATTAGAGTGTGATGACATGGGAGTGTTAATTTCCAAAGCACTTGGTGGAAATTAAACCACAGTATTCCATTAGAATGTTGTCACTTATTTCTACTTTACAACTACAGGGCTGTACATAATGAAACTAAAAACAACCTAGGACACCAAAGAATCAGTATGTTCTTTTGAAACTCAGAACACTACAGTGTCTCTGATTATCACAACTTCCAGACACTAAATGTCTGAAAAATCTAGTAACTTACAGACTAATGATACATTAACATGAAAACTGAAATTTTTGCTTATGTAGAGAATCTATAATTAACACTATAAAAAGCTCTGTCCAGTATTTTTGTATGTTTCTGAAAAAAAAACTAGGTCTACACAATTTAAAATTTTTTAACTGTCATTAAAGAAAACATGGTGGTTTGATGAGAGTACTAATATTCTGGCCAATATGAAATACAACTTATCATAGAAAACTGGTTTTCAGCCTTGGCACATCTATCTAAGAAATCGACATTGAGAAAGCTGTTAGGCATGAGAAGAAGTGGTGGGGAGGGGAGCGAGAGAAAAGAAGGAAACAGGGACAGAAAGGAAGAGGGAGAGCAAGAAAGAGGAAATTCAGAGACCCACAGATGAGGGAACCAAATGGCTCAAAAGTAAAGGGGAGAGCCAGAGACAGAGCTCAGAGGCACAGCACCCACCTGGCAAGTGCAAGGTTCTGAGTTTGATTCCCTGTTCTAAAAAGAAAATAAATAAATACAGGGGAGGGGACAAATGAAAGACCATGACATTGGAAGATAAGGTATTTTTCACATGCAGAGCGATACTGCTATACAAAAGACTACCTTTCTGCATACAGCTGTATAAAACTACAGCACACACAATTACACACAGTCCATA
This sequence comes from Hydrochoerus hydrochaeris, assembly GCA_004027455.1. Taxonomy (NCBI): domain Eukaryota; kingdom Metazoa; phylum Chordata; class Mammalia; order Rodentia; family Hydrochaeridae; genus Hydrochoerus; species Hydrochoerus hydrochaeris. The sequence goes on along the minus strand of PVLA01006431.1, from coordinate 118,589 downwards.
ATACTTAGGCAACTATGTTACCCGTTTGTTTATTTACCATGTTCTTTATCATTACTTTAGAGCATACTCCTTCTGCTTTTTTCAAAATAAAGCACATCACCTGCCATATTAGCCTCATCCACCTCTTTATTCATGTCACGCCCAGGACAGGTGATTGACCTGGACAACTCAGGTTTGTGAAAGTGCACTCTGTGATGTTGGCACAATGACAGTATCACCTGAGTACACATTTCTCAGAACATATCAAAAATATCTGCCATTTACTCCTTTGCAACAATTCTCTCAATTTTGTGCAAAAAGGAACAACAGATGAGTCTTGTTCAAAGTCCAAGTAAGGAGTAAGTAAAGAGAAATGGACATTTTTGGAGTGAGAATTCTTTAATAATTATATTCATTTCCTGAGAACAATAAATACAGAAATTGCGAGCAGTATATGTAACAGTAATATTTTCCTTAGAAAGCACTTTTATACAACCTAACAAGCAAACACACTATTTTTGGAAATTAGTACTGCGAAGTTACACAACAGAAGAAAATTACTAGTGACATTAAAAATTATTTATTCTTGACTCTAAGTACTGAGGTTCCCACTTCAGGTTCCAGCACAGGGACAGGGGAAGGGTGCACAGGTCAATTCAGCTTCGGGCAGCAGCAGTCTGAGGCTGCTCAGATTGGAGCTGTTTACCAAGATATTCCCTAGAAAACAGGAATATAACAAGGCACATTAGAACTTCAATAACCAAGACTCACTTTCAAGATGTAAAATGTATTAACAAAATAGCCCTAGAACACATTTTTCCAGATTTCTAAAGTATCTGTGGACAAGGTGAATTCTACCCATTCCGTACACAAACTAGGCGTCCCAGCACACGCAAAGCAGGAACTGCAAGACACCGGGACACGCTTCTCGGGGAAAGTCTACTTTGTCACATAAAGGTCTTGTTTATTACTGCTCAAAACTCAGTTATGATTCCAGTGGCTTCATACAGGAAAAACAGATTTCCCAATGCTACCAAATACACATATCCATAGACGGGGGTGAACACAGGAGCACACAAAAAGAAATCATGGCAGTCTCGTCAAGAATCACAGCATTACCCAGAGTTTCTTGTTATAGACTTTCTATGGACTGGCACAGCCCCGGAGCCAAGGAGCAATATTCTCATCCCACAAAGGGGCAACTAGGGCGGCATTAATGTAACTTTTTACATTGCACTGTACTGCAGAAAACAAACTGAACATTCACAACGTAAGCATACAATATGCGGACCTGCAGTTCTGGACTGCACACAGGCACTGCTGTGAATTCAGGACAGCAAGCGATCTTTCCCTCTTCCCAGAAGCAGCAGCAGAGAAGCAGCAGGCACTAGGTAGGTGCTGTCCCTCCTTACGTCTTCAACTGGCCCCACAGCCTCCGCTCGTGTAAGCGCAGTCAGTGGTCAACCTTTGGGCACCCCAGAGTCTACTGGTAAATACAGGTCCACCTTCCTGCAGACCCTGACAGAAAGGGGGACAGAGGCAAGCCACATGCTTTTCCTGCCTACTCTACCTTCTGCTATCAGAGCCAGCTCAGAATGGCAAAGACATCAAACGGTACGGCTGGCACTCGGCAAGGGAAGACGCCATACAGGTAAAGGGCAGGGCACAGGGAGCTGGAGTCGACTGAGCATTGCTAGAAAGCAAGCCTGCCTTGGGACTCTCTGTGGTCCAGGCACACTAAGAGCCTAAGGTTGAGAACAGAGAATGGTTACTACCATTCTGCATTTTTTTTTTTTGTACTAGGGATTGAACCTCTGACCTTCACACTGAACTATATCCACAACTTTTTTTTTGTATGTTGAGGCAGGGACTCACTGAGACATTAAGTTGTTCAGGCAAGACTCAAACCTGAAATCCTCCAGCCTCGATCTACCAGAGCGCTATAACAGGTGTGTGCCACAATGCCTGGTTCTGTTCTGCTCTTTATGACATCATGAAAACTTAAAGATATGCTCATACCTACCCTAGTCCATACCTATAGATGGGTGAGTGTTACCTTCTCCATTAAATACCTAAGTGACTAGAGTCGCAGAAAATGTCAATTATTCACTTAAGTAAGTTCCTGGATTGGCCAGGGCTCTCATGCCACTCTCCCCCTACTGCAGCGCTGTACTGCAGCGCTGTACTGCAGGGCTGTCTGCAGCGCTGTACTGCAGCGCTGTACTGCAGGGCTGTACTGCAGGGCTGTACTGCAGCGCTGTACTGCAGGGCTGTACTGCAGCGCTGTACTGCAGGGCTGTACTGCAGGGCTGTACTGCAGAGCTGCCTCCAAAAGAGCTGGGAAGGTGCTGGAGATAGCACTGTTCTTATTTTTATAGATCAGAAAATAATTAGAGTCCATGACTAATTTCTTTAAGTTGAAGTTGTATTACTGTCCGGCAAGGAAAAATTGATGGATCTTTCTTAGAGGATTATCGTTTATCTACAATAAAAGACTCAAAAAGAGAGTATTAAAAAGTGAATTAATCTTTTTGCTATACAACAATAAAAATACAACTTATAATTCACTCAGAAGGTACCCGATTTATAGCAACAATTTATAGGAGTTTAACGTTAAATCTTTATTTCCACTATTTAAGAAGCATAATTTGAGAACTGTAACATGTTTCTTCTCTTTTAACTTCATCAATATCTGAAATCTTTTTGGGACCCCAACATCTCTGAAACTGAAGAGACAGGCAGTTTGAAGACATGCCCCTTTCCTCTAGAAAAACCCAAGTACAAAACGGCACATAAAGGGACCCACAGGAATACTGCAGGACAGTTCGCCTCTGATGGAGAATGAAAACTGCTCTCCAGTTTCCGCAAGGCACCTTGAGACAGCTCGACCTGGAAGACAAGGTCTGACTGAGGGCTCTGTGAACCTTTGAGGTTCTATTCCATGAGGCGCGAGGGCAGCAGACTTCACATGCTTCCTCATTTTTCTCTCTCAGGCAGCAACTCCTCACATGCGTCCTCATTTTCCTCACGTATCGTCATGACGTGCAACATGATGAGCCACTAAAGCACCAAGGCAGCAGCAAGCACCCCTTGTCTTGTGAAGCTGTCAGTTCCTGACTAGCAAAGTTGGCAATCTGCACAAGCGGCCAGATTGAACAAGCCATCTTTGCTGCCCTAAGAAATCTCAATTTTTTCCTGGAGGCAGGGGAAACTGAGGCTCAGTGAACTGAAGAGGAAACACTGGGAAAAAACCACCACAAGGCTGCAGTTCCAACCAAGAGCAGTGGGCACAATACAGAGCATGCCCGTATGTGACCACCATGGCATACAAAGCCAGTTACAGCACCTGTGGTGGTAGAGGTGGGTGTATCTGTACTGTTACAGAAATGTGTAATGAGAAAAACTACTCATTACAAGAATACTGTGTGAACACTGTCCACATTTAAGATTTACCAGACTTTTTCTTGAATTATATGTAGAACGTAAGGCAATAACTGCCTGAGGGTTGTTATAGGGTCTGATTTACCTTCTTACAATATTCAAAACAGTGTCCAGAATAAAAGCTCAATAATTGTTCAGTGAAAAGTAGTTGAAAGGGATAAGGTACATCACTCACCTGCATGTGAGATACCCAGTGTTTTAATGCCCAACGCTGCTCCCCCAAAAAAGAACAAAAAGAAAAAGGCCAGGCATGGTGGGGCATGCCTAAGGCTAGGAGGGTCACAAACTCATGCCCAGTCTGGGCGACTGAGCAAGACCTTGTCTCAAAAAATAACAAGGGCTTAGGATGTAGCACAGACCAAAGACCCCAGGTTCAATTTCAATTTCTGAAACAAAACAAAAAGGATTTGGAGAACCCTATAGGGAAGTTAGATCCTAGAAAGTTCATTATCCTTCTAAGGGGAATGTGCTCAAATGTCATTAGACAAAATGATACCAGTAGTTGAAACCTACCAACTACTCCATAATCTAAACCAATATATTACATGAAATTGCTCAAACTGCAAAATCACTTTTAGTTACAGTCTGCTTCTAACATAACTCAAGTTAAGTCTCTAGCAAAGAATCAGTAGGAGGGTAGTTCACAGTCTTAACGATACACAATAGAACATGTATTACGTCAGGTTTTTAATCAAGCTTCTACCCTACTAACTTGTTGTTTAGAGAATCATTTCTCTATTAGATACACTAAAACTAAAATAAACCAAAACATTCAGGTCAGTTGTTTCTTCAGTATGAATTACAATGCGTTTCAGGGATATGTCTAGGAAAGGAAAGACTGTGCAACTCTTGCACACAAGCCGTATGTGCCCGACTTCCTGCCTCTTACTTTTCTCTCCCATCCAGCTGTTCTCAGGGGCTCACAGTCTGCGTCCTCAGTGTACAAAAGCCACCCCTTGAGCGGCCTTGCTTAGCTGACATACCCCTCAGGCCCAGCGTGGGTGGAACTACAGCCTCATTAGTGGTGTTTTTCCTCCAGTGTTTCCTCACCAGTTCACTAAGCCCCACTGTCTAAAATAGTCTTGCTGAAATGACACTCACTGTTACTGCTTTTGCTATCCCTCAGTTTTCCCTGCTTTCAGGAAAAAATTCAAACTTCTTAGCACAGCAAAGATGGCTTATTGCATCTGGACACTATGTGGAACTCCAGCTTTATTTTGAGGCTTATGATCAGACTCCAGCTACACAGAACCACTGCCCACTCCCACCGGGTCAGGCTCTCTAACCTCAGTGTCTGCACACACAGCTCTCCTTGCCTGGACACTGCCCATCCTCCGGGCGCCATCCTCCCCTTCGCCTGCTACATTTTCCAAATCTACCACGGGGCTAATCTCCTCTTTGCCCAGCGCATTCCTGTGCCTGGAAGAGGCCCACTCTCCACAGTCACACAGCCCGGCCACACAGCACTGCAATGACGCCCTTGCCACAGGGCAATCCATCAGTGTCCCCCAAAAAAACAGGTAACTAGAAAAGTTAGATTTGCTTACATTTGTAAACCAGATACACCCTTCAACAGATTGCGATTAATGGACCTACCAACTGTAACAATCTTCTTTGTGAAAAATTTCAAGTTAAAATGAATTTTATTTAAATTGCACCTACAATTAGCTATTTTTTAGTTAGTATACTAAAAGCAGTAGTACCACTACTTCGATGAATATTTCATACAATAAAACAAAGGCAACGCCTCGGTTATAAAAGTTGAAAAATACTTAATTACAAGAGATTGCAAATGGTTTTCCTGAAAGTCTTTAAGGAGGAAGGGGCTTTAAGCTATGTTATTTGGGGTTTCTGCTGTGTTGTCAGCAAGCCCATCCCTTCCAATGCTTTCCTCTCTTAAATATAAATACTAGCTAGTACCTATGCTAGATACACACTGGGAAGTATATGTGCCTAGCCTAGACTAGCTAATCTGGGGTTAAAAATATGTGGAGATAACAGCTTACCTACAAACAAATAAATCCAGGCAGATGGCAACAGAACTCTGATTTTTTTTTTTCAAATACTGAAAATTGGAAACTTCCCTCAAAGGCCTGTTTCAGTACACAGCAATCCTGGCACAATTTCTACCTGATAACTCATCTAACACTTGTGCCCCTTCCTCTAATTCTCATCCATGCAGGTGAGCAGAAAGGTTGTTGTGATTTTTACCAGGCCAGAACTACCAAAAGTGTTAACAATGTGGAAAATCTTGAAAGCCCCCAGAAGGTGGTAAGCAGGGATGAGTTACTGTAAGAGGGAGTCTAGCTAGTTAGCTAATAAATAGGCAGCCAGCAAGGGACAGACCCTGAGATGGAGCTGAGCTGGTAGGTATCACAAAGAAAACAGCAAGGACAACAAGTCAAGACAAGTCCTAATTCAAGCCATAGAGAATTAAGCTTGAAAATGTAAAAGCAAACTCGGGAAATCTGATTAAGATTAAGGGTAAGGACAGGCAGCTAAGAACTCTGACTCCCAAAAAAGAAACTTCTTAGGCACCAAGGTAGCAGCCCTCCCTCTATCAGGGCTGTGGGCTGATTTGAAGAATTTAGGAACATTGAGTAACTGGTTTTTCTTTTGAACCCTACACTAAAACCCCAAATCTCAATTGGTTGTTTTGGACTTGCAAGGCCACCTGTGATGAGTGACCACTGGGCACTCAACAGATTCTTGTACTATGATCATTCATAAAAAAAATTCTGGGCAAAGAACCCACAGGGCAAAACCACTTTTAGGACCCCTCCTGACCACCTACTGGGAGCCTTCTTTCCTCTTATACCTCCAATGAGCACTTCTCCCTTACTACCTCCTTTTCATCTATAATTTCATTATTTGACTTCATTAGACAATGGGCTCAGTTTATACAAAGTTAATTTCATTAAGACCATATAATACCAATCCATCTGGGAGAATTAAATTTACACAATGAGCATTACACACAGCCTTTCTGCATAAAAGTCAAAGGTATGGGAGAAACAAAAGCAGAAAAGAGACCAAAAGACATCATCCATTAAACTGCCACTGATATAAAAATGGGGAGGAATTCAGGGTACAGAAGAAGAATATGGAGAGTGACCAACAGACACTAACAATGAAAGCAGGAGACAAAAGAGGGACATGAACTCCACAGCAGTCTGATCTGCATGGAAAGCAAAGTCCTGGGAAGCTGGTTAGGAAGCACTTTCCCTGCGCTGTGATTCCAGGCCCAAGTAACCCTGACTGAAGAGCATCAGAGTGACACCAAATGTGGATGCTGAGGTTATAGACCTAAGTTCAAACACAAGCCCCATAAATGGGAGTCATTTAACCATTTTTGCCTTGGCCTGCCTGTCTATGACCACTAGAACAGCAAAACCTAACAGTAAGAGAAAAATGAGAACAAACTGTGCCTCTTGGATTAGTGCTTCTTTGGTGCCTAATTAATGTTGACCTCTTCCTTCCCATACTCTGGAATAGGACTGTCTTTCTCCATCCTCACCTGTTACTTATAATACTCCGTGTGCAACTGATAAGAGTCGGGGAACATGCTGGGGATTTAGCTCAGCAGCATAAGTGCCTACCTTGCAAGCATGTGGTCGTGAGTTCAATCCCCGGTACCGATTTAAAAAAAAGAGTCGGGGAATAGCAAACATTCTAAAGAAATGTATCACTTCCTAGTCCTACCAAGTCCCAACCCCCAAATTACAAGGTCAGAACACAAAAAGTTAAATACTTGTCCATGAGGAAAACACTCATTCAGCATGAATTGTAAACTCCACCCTACCTACCTCGATTACCAATTCACTTCAGTAAGTATGCGTGCTAAATTAGTCCAGATTAAGCACCTGTTTAATCTACTAGACGTACTGAGCAAGAAAGTTCGTCTCCTCCTTTACTGGCAGATAGTCCCTGTCTTCCTTCCACTGACAGCCAGGCCCTGAGGTCTTCCCCTTGCCCTGTTCTAACTCTTGACAGCAGCATTTAAACATTTCCTATTCGAAAATTAACACAAATACAGCTCCACCTCAGGGTCGCCCTAAATATAGGCCTCCTCCTGCCTTTTCCAGTGAAGCTTCTGGAAGGAAAGGCCTACAAGGACTTCCCTTCCTTTGCCACTTCCTTCTCATACTGTCATGTCTCCTGTATTGCAATCAGGGCTCAGGCACCTCTGACTTTCTTGCTGCCCACATCCAACGTACATTTCCCCGTTCCTCCTCCTCTAGGCTCTATTTTATACTGCTCACTGCTTAATCAATCCTAGCAATACTCTGTCTTGCTTTTGTTTTCCGTGCCCCTGGTTTTCCTCTAATGTGCCAGTCTTCTCTTTCTATAGAGTCTTTCTCCCTACTCCATCTTTTTTTATAAAATCGACTCTCCTACTGGCCCCTTACATGATTTAGTCCAGTCTCTAACCGTGATTCTTACCTTGTGAGGATCAAGCACCCCTTTGAGGATGTGATGGAAGGCAAGGCCCCTCCTCCGCTGCAGACACTGTCAGGAGCCTCGCTCAAAAGCCTCCCACTGGAGTGGCCCTGTCCCTCACAGACTCTTTCCAGACTAATCTCACAACGTCTGTGACTTTGCACTCTACTCTTCAATGCTATCACACTCTTGATCACATCCTGCTCCTAAACTCCAAGTCTGCAATTTCATCTTCTGGATTTCTCCTCGGATATTAATACAGAGACATCAAATTAAGTGTGTCCAAAAAATGAATTCCTCACTTTCATTCAGTCTGTTTCACCATCTAAATTCATTCATTAGTAAATGAAACGGCCAGTTGCAGTCAGAAGCCTAATTGCCATTCTGATCGAATCATTCACCACCAGCTCTGTTCCATAATCAAATCATTTCCGTCATTTCTATACTTTTAACATCTCAAAAACTGGTTCTCATCCCTACCATCGTAGCTCTCATTATTATTAAGCATTCAACTGATTTCTAAATTGATTTACTAGTCCCCTACGTGTCATGTCTCCTGTATTGCAATCAAGGCTCTGTGCTTACATCTTTGCCTCTCTAATCTTGCTGCAAGTCAGGAGAGTGATGTTGAGAAACACAAATCTTTTACGGTACTCTCCTGTTCCAAGTCCTCCATTTGCTGTCCACTGTTTCCAGGTAAACATCTGCACCCCTTCAAGGGACGAGAAAGGCTCCTGACATCACCAGCCTCATCTCTTTCCACTCGCCTCTCCGTGACTCCATCCTGAGCCCCCCGAGGCCAAGAGACAGTTGGCACATGTGGCTACCAAACACCTGAAATGGGACCAGGTCAGGCTGAGCTGCACTAAATATGAAGTTCATTCAGGACTCAAAGAATTGACGTGAAAAAAATACCGTAAAATTTTTTTACATTGATTATTTGATGAAAGAACAATGTAGATATATTAGGTTAAACAGACATTAAAACCCACCATTGTTTTTATTTTTTAAGCTACTTGAAAGTTTTGAATTTCTCAATTGGTTTGCATTTGTGGCTCCGGTTGTATTTCCCCTGGGCAGTATTGTTGCATATGGTGTAATTCTGTGCAGTTCTTCCTGCTATTTGTCCATTCCAGAAACACCATTAATGCAACAATATTTATTAGGTGCTGCATAGGAGGTAACAAGAGAGCATACAAGGAACAAGGAAGCCTTAAGATGCTTTCGTATGCTTCCTCCACCTCTTCGCTTGAGTTCATTCCAGAGCGCTTTCCTGATTTCACCAAGTGGAATGCCTCACTCATCTTTCCCCCAGGGATGCAGTGTACTGCTCCATCTTAGCATGCAGTATTGTGCTATCACTGTCTGTGTCAGTTCTTACACTAGTTTAAGGCCTGTGAGGACCGAAACACACATCAGTATAGTTTAACAAGGTCTGGCACAAAACACCTGCTGAAAACTACATAAATAAACTAGTAACTCATACAATCCATACTTGTGATTCAGGGTCTGCTGATGACATAAAAATAGAGATTTGATCACAGGGACAGAAAACCTTTGGGCACAGCATCTTTTTTCTTCAAACCCTAGTCCCAACACACCAGAGATGGATACACATGTTTTGGTTGGTGAGTTAAAAGCACGGAAGGACATCCTGCTGGGATGGAGGTTCAAGGGACAGGGAACAGAGCCCTGGCTGTTCTGGCCAGCTCCCTTTTTCTCAGGATGCTGCACTACCAGCATTCTACAGTCATGAATAAGAACCACAAGTGTAAAGAAAAGGCGAGAGAATTCAGTGGGAGGAAGGTCACATGGAAAACTATCCTACAGGGTGTGGCCAGTCTAAATTAATTCTTCATTAGTCTTTTAAAACCCTTCAGAGGAGTGGACCTCAGTCACTACACTAGTCCATGTCAACCTACCACCCTGGTGGCTTAGCTTGGCAGGTAAAGGAGAGAAACTGGCCAATCTACAGGCCGGACTGGAAGCAAGGGCCCTTCCACAACTACTGGGAAGAGTATACTCTAAAGCTAAAAGTAGAAAGCTAAGTTGTAAAATCATTAAGACACAGGGGTTTATTAGCCAGCTACTTTGTTGCAACCAACGATGATAAGCAGAAAGGCCAGTCTACAGACAAGAACAATGGAGATGGCCTATCACTATGAGAAATTAGGGCCCAGAGGGAAGGGAAATTGGAAAAGTTGCTGCTTTGCTTTTGCCAGCTTTCTGGTTCCAAATTTGGCTGAATTACTATTCAGCAACGATTTCACCTAACAGACACCCAATAGCCTCATAATGTATCTTCTTGTATTTAAGCTAACCTGAGAAGGTGGTGTTTCTTACAAAGAAATAATTCCTAGTGAAGATAAAGAACAAGGGTAAAAATGTAGTTCTTAGTTTAATAAGGTACTCTTTCACTAGTAGAATCAATTACACTACATTCCTGTTTTATTCCCACATATAAATACATGCAAGCATACACACAAAATTTTCTTATGTACACAGAATAAACTTAGACAAATAAAGAATTTCAAAATTATGCCAAATGTTTCATTAGCAATACTAAAATATTAGTCATGAGCATATGAATCTTATCAAACAATATGGCTCATTCATGAATGACTAAAAACTAAAGAAAACAAATGTCTGCAATAATTTAAATATCTTATGACTTGCTCTCTTAAAACTGTATTTTTAGTATATGTTTGCATAATTATTACATTCAAATCATATTCTTATGGAAAAACACTCATTCTTGGTATCCCAAGTACAATCTCTAGTACTAACTTCTATTGCAAAGCTTAGTTCAGAGAAATTTTTCTAATAGCTTTATTATGTCCATCATAAGAACATCCCAGAGAAATCAAAGCTATATCTTTTTTAGAAAATCACAACTTAGGAAGCTGAAAATGAGTCACATTTCCCCCAAGATAACTACCTAAAATGAATAAAATAAGAATTCCATCCTGTTTCCATTTCTCCTTTCCTGCTAGCACCTAAGTACCATTTACTAGCACTAGAAGGAAAGGAAAAATGGAAATAAGATAAAATTTTCACTAGCTCCCAAAAAGTAGGCTCTTAGATGCCACGTACCTTGCCATTCTTGCCTCCTCAGCTCCCCTCAAAAAGCCCTGACAAGATTCTTCGCTGAGCCATTGTGTTATCTCTGCTTAAGATTCACTTTCCTATCTGCTGATGAATACGGACTAACTAAAAAGGTGTTAGATTTCTAACAAAGAAAATTCCAATGGGTATTTTGTAACCTTTATAGTAATAATTCACTCAAGTAAGAAACACCAATGGAAGGCCGGGGATTTAGCTCAGCGGCATAAGCACCTGCCTGGCAAGCGCAAGGTCGTGAGGTGCAATACCTGGTACCAAAAAAAAAGAAACACCACTGGATATTAAAATAACTGGGTGAGGAATTATTGGGAAATACAAGTATTTACAAGCTTGAAATACACTCCCCAGATTATTTACTCATTACAAAGGGAAAATAGTTTTATTTACAGTGATAGATACCACTGTAACCAAATGATCAAAGTTAACCTAATCAGTAACAGAGCAAACTGACTCAGGAGCTTACTAATGGAAACTGAGAAGGACCCCGTAGTCCCTTCTATAGGGAACCTACCAAAAACATCAAACCATGAGGAAATATGAGATGAGGCCAAACTGAGAGGCCTCTATAAAGCACCTGTTCTGCAGTCTAAGAATATTAACACTAAGAAAACCAAAGCGCCATTCTGTTGAAAGAAAACTAAAGAAACACGACAGCAAAATGCATTATGTGATCCTGGTTTAGACAAAACATTATTTGTTAATGCACAACAGTAAAAATAATAGACAAACAAATATGAGTATGAGCCATATGCTACATCAAACCACAGCATTTGTGAGAACATTCCTCTAGAAATTCATGCTGAAGCATTTAGAGCTCAAGAGTCAGACTGCACCATTCTCAGGTTCAGAAGAAAGAGCGTGCACACACACAAATGCTGTAAAACATCAACCCGTGAGTCCAGTGAAGAGTGGACCACTTCATTACACATACTAGTCTTATACCTTTTCAGCAACTGAAATCTTTCCAGTTAAAAAATAAAACAAACAAAAAAGAAAATAAGGCTTTGTAAGAAAGTTTTTTTCATTCGTACTTCCCCATTCCATCACGACCAGGAGGATGAAAACTCCAGCTCACAGCTAGGGTGCCAGGAAGGCTGGAGGAGCCTGGTTCTTTCAGTCAGCTGTGGATTTGTCAGTGTGTAGCATTCAGATCACAGAACAGATAAATAGATCTCTTACTAATTAAAAAATACTATAAGAAATAAACTTGGCATTCAAGTTATTGTGATTATATTAAGTCTTCCTCAAATACTAAGACAACATGCGCGACTTCAGCGGTGGGCTTTGTGCATTATTTCAGCCACTAGAGGAAATCTCCTGATCTCATCCGCAGTGACACAGCTGTGACTTCCCAGGCACGTCACACTCAGAGTGGCTTTGCCTGGAAGTCTGCCCCACACGCCGACCATACCTGCACAATTCATTCCCCGGCCCCTGAGGTGACCTCAGTGCCGCCTTCTCAGACACCGCTTCCAAGCTCTGGGACACCTGCAAAGGTCCCGTCACTGCCCTCGTGGCACTTTGCATTATGTCTTATTCTCTACTTCATATTTCCCATCTTTATACTTACTATCTGACAAGTATCCTTCCTTTCCATACCTAAAGTGGAGGCTATACACAGGGATGAAAGTAAACTTTCCCTTATTCCCTTATCTGAGAAGAGAACTAGATACAAACAGCACCACAGTGTACAAACACTGAAATATTTTCTGATAAAATATTTCTGGGCTATTTAGCAAGGCAAGAAAAACTGTCATCCAAGGGACTGCCTCAGGCAGCCACAGCACTCACCCCTTTCTTAAACCCTTAAGGAAAGTGACACACAGCTCCTAGCAGCACAAGGGCATGGAACCGGGGCCTTGTGCATGGTAAGCAAGCACTTCTCCTGGAGCCACTTCCCCAGTACAGATGTGGAGCCTTGTTAACAGAACAGGATTCAGAAACCTGATCTTTCAGGAAACCTCTGGCCCTTATGCTAACATGTGGGCATCTTTTTACTGAATTCATTATTTAAAGAAAAGTCAAATGTTAAGCTTTAACAGGGTGGGAGTGGTTAAAGTAATTACTACATCACTGCATAATTCTTTTAAAATTTAATAAAAATTCAATTGAAGAATACTTACATCAAAATTTATATCTACAGGTATCTTTTTTAAGATGAAAGGCTTGTCACAATTTTTTCTTAACCAACTCCTCAGATTTTAAATAGTGGCAAAATGCATTTCTGTTACTCTTGAGGTTTTTCTGTCCCTCATCAAAATGAAGTGTCTGGTTAATATTACATAAAAGGAAACCAAGCACATAATTCAAAAACCTAATTAAATCCCTTAGTAAATATAAGGTTTATTTAATCTTTATCTAGTTTCTACACATTAATCTCTATTTAGGCTATTAAGACACACACTAGCACACAGGCACACACACATGCCCACAGCCCACACCAAATGACCACAAATATAACAGCTGTACTCACAGAGAAAAGGCGGTGATGAAAGCAAAGCAAGTTCACTTTTCTCTGTCACTTTTTATTAGACAAGCCTTTTTTTTCACCTATGCTTTACTGATTGATTGTTCAAAACCAAGTTCAAGAATCTGTATGACTAAGAAGCTGATCCTAATCAAACAAAATCAAAACATGAACTGGATTCACAGAGCATCACACCACAGTCAGGGCACCAAGTGTGAAATCTGGGTTTGATTTTGTATTTAATTTAAAAATGCACAGATTCCATTACCCTTTGGGGTTTTATTTTCTTTACTGTCAAACTACTCAAGATCCACTTCTTCCAAATGTTTATTTAGGCTGACACTTTGCAACAATCTCAGATTTTTTCATGCTGACATTTCCAAATCAGTTATAATTAAATAGCACATAGTGTCCAGAAAAATAAATAGTATAGCCTCGAGACACATGCCTAACTAGCGAGGCAGAACCTGCACTTGGAAGACTGTAAACCGCTTAACTGATGGTGAAAATGCAGCTCTATTACAAAAAAAAACTCCATCCTTACTTGGAATTGCTTTTAATGTGGCATGGTCAGTCAGTTCCTAGGCCTACAGAACACTAGGCGAGCAGTCCAAACTAAGCTACACTCCTATCCCTGGGATAAATGGATGGATAGATATAGAAAATCCAGTTATGTTTGCTTTTTAGTAAGATAAATGAAACATATAATATACTTTCAAAACTCCCTTCACTAAAGATGTCATAAGAATAATGTGGAAAATTCCAAGCACAAAAGAAATAATTTTCTAAATTAATTCTGGAAAATGTTAAATCTGGTAATGTTCTGTTTATTAAAATCATAGACTCTTTTATACGCAGTATTAATGCTAAAAGTTTAAAACACATAAAAGGTTTTTCTCTTCTGTTCATAAGTAACAGTTTAAATCACTATACTTACAGCCACATACAAAATAACTAAAATATTAGATATAAACACTGGAAAGCAAAGCAAAATTATAGCCATACTCTTGGCCTGGTGAATTTCTCAGTTATACTGATCTTCCCATATACAGAATATCTAATGAGGGTTATATTCATAACTTATTTTGCTTAAGGTTCAAAGAGAATGTAAAAACATAAATAGAAAAGGTTCCAAGAGATCCTATATCTACAAAATTCAGTGTTGCTGTTCTGAAGTCCTGAGCTTCCACATGCACATTGTGTTGCTGCTGACTTAGAGGCTGATTATATTTAAATCATTCTGTAAGAGAAAAATGATGACATTTTATGATGTTAAATTATAAAGTATGAAATGGACACATATACACAAGTTCTCTAGAATAAATGGTCATCATTTATATATTATTGTCAAGTTTATGAATATATAAATCAACACTGCTGATAAAGAACAAGGAACAAGGAATGCATCAGGAAAGCAACAGAGAGAAGGGAAAAATCAGAAAGCTGCATGTTGTTATCTTGAGGGAGACTGTGAGAAATGCCTTGCTCCTGGCTCCTGAGCTGGGGATGCTTGTCCTTCCCCCAGTGCCCTGGCAACTTTCCCAACTCCCTACACTCAGAGGCATTTATAATCTATTAGCCCATGTCGTGTAGGTGTCAAGTGGAACAGGAGACACAATAGCCATTCTAAGATCCAGAGCTATGTGGAAAGGGCCACTGCCTGGCAGAAAGATTTCATCTTCATTCACTGTTATATATTAATTATTTATGAACAATTTTTTCCTATGGAACACTAAAATATATCATCTATAAAAACTCATTTTGATTTAAATCAAAATGCTGAGACCGGTCGACTGTATTTTTAAGTCTTCACTTGGTGTGAAAGTAAACAACTTTAAAGAGAATTTTATAAATTTTAATCAGTAAATATATATATAGAACATCAGCAGCATAGAAACAAAAATGAAATGCTATTTTAGGTAATTAAAAGTATAGTTTAATAAAGTGACTAGGCTGCAATAGATAGTCCACAAGGATATAGATCCAAGCCTCTTTTATATTTGGGAACGTACTTTGCAGAAGGTTTACTTTCCATGTGGTTATCTATTTAACCTCATGTTAATTTGATGTTGAAATTGTTATTACTTGAAAATTTTTCATTCTGTGGCACAAAGCGCTATGGAAATGTGAAAATCAGAATATAGAGATCACATGTGAATGATAGTAGTCTTCCATTGAATGGGCCAAGTCTGAAGATAAGAGGACTGTTTGCACAGGTTTTCACAGTGTTAAAGATGGCTAGTGGGCTGCAGTTAGACACTGCAAGTGAGATAAAGGCATATGCACCCGGGGTAGCTCCCAGAGCTGGCACTCACAGCCTTGAACTGTCTCTTGTAAATAGTTTCTCAGCCTCAGCACCAACATACAGGCCTAGACAGTCCTTCACGTGGGAGCTGTCTACACTGCAGGACGTTTACCAGCCTTGCAGGTCTCTAACCAGTAGTGTCAGCACCAGCATTAAGCCCAGGGTTAAAAGCAAATTGGTATCCATACATTACTTTAAACCAGTTAAGCTCATTGCTATTTCCTGTTTTCTCATTTCTTTTTCCCTCTCATTCTGTCTACTTGAAAGGCTGATCAGGCCCAATAATTAAGCTATCTGGCTGGTTCCTCATCAATACAGTCTTAGCATAACAGTTTTGATCTACTCAGAGAGGCCACCCCTAATCATTTTATGTAAAACAATTTATGTAAAGTTATACCCACATCCAACCTATCTTTAGCCCTTACTTACAAAGTACAATGTACTTACTGAGTTCAAAGGAAATATGAGAATACATAAATAATCAATATTTATGAGAAAGGTACTTAAGTGGCAGGACCAAAAAATTCAATATATGAGACCAAAGCAATCCTCCAGCACAGTCCCATGTAGTGCATTTGCCTGTATCGTCAAATGTGCCCATTCTAAAGCACCATCCATTTGTTCTTATGGAAGCACAGATAGTATTATCATCAGTTTGTGGGCACTGTGTACTTGTTCAGTGTGTCTTTGCAAAAACTACACAAAACCAGAGCATCTTTCAGTAGGGTGGGGAAAACGGAGGCATTTCAACTTCTCAGGAAAGCATTAAACAGTCAGTCTACACCTCAAAACAGCCATGGCAAAGGAAAACCTCACCTCTTCTACCTTGCACACAAGGGGCACCGACCGTTACGTCTACGTCAACTATATTTTAAGTGGATACAAAAAGGTTAATAATCTTATTTTTAAATAAGAACAGGCAGGATAAAGGCATAATTTTGGCTACTTCAAAAGCAAAAGGCTATAATAAATGAAATCTTTGTTCTAATCAATCACTTTTAATGTTTTTATGTGAACTGATAAAATTCAATCAAGTGAACCACATGTTAAATCTTGGAAAGCTATAGAGTAATCAGTCACCCTCATATATTCTATTCAATTCAAAAAAAGATTAATTCATTTATGCCACAATGGTCTTTTTCGCTACCTTCTGGAGTTGTTTGTGATACTGGTAATTTGAATTTACCTTTCTTAACACCATTAGTACAGTTCATCTTT
This sequence comes from Hydrochoerus hydrochaeris, assembly GCA_004027455.1. Classification (NCBI taxonomy): domain Eukaryota; kingdom Metazoa; phylum Chordata; class Mammalia; order Rodentia; family Hydrochaeridae; genus Hydrochoerus; species Hydrochoerus hydrochaeris. The sequence continues at coordinate 101,616 of PVLA01006431.1, read as the reverse complement.
TCAAAATTATGTCACTGCTCTAAATTGGTAAATACGTTTCTAGATTTTTAATCAAAATCACTGATTTTAAAAATAATCCTTCATCAGAGCATTTAGATACAGACTTCTGGGATGGGCAAATGAAAGACCCCAGGTGCGGGCAGCAGTCGGAGTGAAAAGCCGAGCGTACCAGTTGTGCACCATGAGCTTCTGCACAGCCAGCAGAGCGTTGTAGCGGACCTGCTGATCTTCATGATGCATGTGGTTCATTACCAGCTGCTTCCCACCGAGCTGCTCAATAACTCTGCAAAATGGAAGAGGCGTGGTAAGAAGGCCGCAAGTACTCTGAACTCATGCTGTTCACAAGCAGGAACTTTGAATACCTAAATACCAAAGTATTTTCAAAAGAAAAGTTACAATACACAGAAGTAAACCAACACATGCACCTTTGTTACATTATTCTCTCTGAATCATAGATTTCAAATAATCAAGTATGCTCTCTTTTGAATTCCTAATAATAAATCCAACTGTTGTTCTCATTTCTGAGTTGGAGGGAGGAGTAGGGGATCATCGACCTTGAAACCTCACAGCCTGGTACTCCAGGTTATCATTATCTGGGTGATTAACATCAACTTATTACCAGTACTTTACAAGGCTGGCAGTGTAGCTCACTGGTAGATGCTCAGCTATGTAAAGGACACTTATGTATGGTGTGGAACACAAGGTAAAACTCAGCCTGGTCTTTCACCTCAGCTGAGAAAGTGCCCATCAATAGCTCAGTTTTTTCACTGCACTGGGCATGAATGACCCAAAGAGTGCCATGAGTATTGTCATGGGGGTTCTGAATTAATTTTGGCAGATAACAGGCTTTATTAATCTGGAATCTACCAATAACAAGGATAAACATGTAATTTCAGAAAGCTGCCATATTATGCATTAAGTGATTGACTGGAAAACATAAAGGGACCATATTTCATTTCCAATAATAACAGGAACACATTTTCTACATGTTGGGCACTGTGCATGTATCAAAATTCTTATTATAACCTTTGCAATAAATGTACTGCCAAAGACATTATAAAACATTGCCTTTTATACTATCTTCTCAAACTACTACCAGCAAAGAAAACTGTGAAGTCTTGCTTTTAGTAACTAACGTATTTGTTAGGACCTGGGGATGTACACAGTGACTGACAACTTGCTTGGCACGCACCCAGCCCTGTGCTCAATCTCTAGCACTGCAAGAAAAAAGTGTATCATTCGCTTTCAACCTACATGTTCATGTTTCCATCTCCTGCAGGTCCCAGAGTGTGGATAATGTCACCCACTGAAACTCACTGCTATAGGATACAGAGACATTTCTTGTCTTCTCACCTCCAGAAGCAAGTGAAGCACCAATTACTTCCAAATTATACACATGTCTGATTTCAGAGATGTTTGAAAAACTTGTGAGGAAAGAATTTTCCACTTGTCAGACTGTAACACAACATCATTTCATAAAGAATATTCTGATCATTTAATTTAGAATGAGATTTGAGGAACTAACAGGGACAACCTTTCAAAACACACTGAGCCAATACCAATTCACCTTTAAAAACCTGGAACATCATAATCGATAACTAACAAGCTCAGTTCTGGTAAAAACATTTAAGGAACCAGCACCAGCTGATGAAAGAGAAAAATGTAATTTTAGAGTAAACTTTAAATATCCTAAAAAGCACAGAACTATTTTTGTTTGTTCTAAAGATCTTTTTTCATCTTAATTCAGATGTTTACATAAAATAACATGCTAAGGATTCTACTGTTTAGCATTCTATTTATAGATGTGTAGAGGTTAATGAAATCATATGCCGATGATAATATGATTCTACACATATTATTAAAAATAATTGTCAAATATTATTCCATTAATAAGACAATGGGTATTTTTATATCTATACAACAATGTATTCTCTAGAGTCCATAAATTCGGTGAGCCATAGAAACCACAGCTATTTTGTTTTCCTTAGAAAAGGTCTTTAATGTTTTAAAAAAAGAAAAAGTGTGTGGGCGAGTGTTCAGTGGATTTCCAAATGAGGCAGCTCCTTCCAAGCGGAAGCAGCGCACTGTGGCGGCACATAACTGCAACCAACAGCATCCTGGAAGGTGGAGGCAAGAGAATCAGAAGTTCAAGCCCAGCCTAGGCAAATGAATGATGTGCTGAGTCCCAGTCTCAAAATAAAAAAGGACTGTGTTTATAGCTCAGAGACTGAAATCCCCAGTACCAGGAGGAAAAAGCAGTATTGCCCCGTGAGGCCTGAATATAAGCCTCACGGGGCAATACTAAGAATGATGCACACAGGAGATGCTTAATAAAACATATGAAAATCTATGACTTTCACTAAATAATAACTGAAACTTATATATATATGGTAAAAAAAATTATGGACAGAAAAATTTAACATAATAATGTAATAATATTAATGTTTAACATAAATAGAAATTCTAAAAATTTATCTGTCAAATATGACAAGTATTAGTCCTAGTAAATCATGCAAGTAGTTATAATAAAAATTAAAAGCAACAGATGCCATTTTCTTGTAAGAGGTTAAAGCAAAACGATAGCATTAGTACAGCTGACAGCTTGGTGAAAATGATGTTCTCATATTGTGAGAATTCAAATTGGTCTACATTCAATAATGTTTTAAAAAAATCTCAGAAATATTCATATACTTCACCTTAGTAAGTCTACTTCAGAGAGCCAACAAAAGAAAGTAATCAACATACAAAAATGTTCATTCCTCTTCACGATAATAAAAAAAAAACTGGAAATAAACCAAACATCCAGTAGTAAGAAGAGTAAACTGAAACACATGTATCTAGATAACACTGTTATATTTGATGGACTTTAAATGTTTCACTTAAAGATTTTTAACATAAAAAAGATACACAAATACATATTACATTATGATGACCAAGGCAGTATTCTACATCATGAAAGTTAAGACAAAACAAATTTATAAAGTAAATGTACAGGCAGTGAATAAACATAATACCTGATATTTAATCCAGGCTTTACATGCACAAAATGATCTAACTGCATCCTTATGCAAAATAAATTATTTGATAGAACACCACAATGACAACCACTCTGACTGTCTACTGCCTTATTCTTCCAGTGAGTATTTTGACAGAACATTTATATAATATGAAAAGAACTGACGAGGCACTTAAAGACTGCAAAAAACAGAACATAATTAAAAGCATGTTTATAATGCAATTCTGCATAAAATATACACAGTAAATCTTACAAGTTCAAAAAAATTAAAAAGCAAAACACCACCCTCATAAAACAAACACAAACTCATCATAGAAAAATGTTCCTCATTTGTATATTATTGGTGGAAAACTGGTAAGATTTTGTTAGAGGGACCAGGGAAGCTATCTAACAAAGTCATTCATTTAAAATCTGTTGAAAAATATTGACAAGTTTGTAACTTGCTCCTTATACCATCTTAAAATATTTTACCATGAATACACTTTCTACTACTAAACTGCAGAACAAAAGAAAAACTTGAAGAAAATGTTTCTCAAAACAAGGCCCAGAGGCCCAGAAGAACTATGTGGGCCCTGCAACACACATTTTAAACAAACTCCCTACTGATCACATCATCTTCTGAAATGCCATATAGGGGAAACAACTCCACTTAAAAGCAAGATCATACATGCATTTCTGACAAGTCAAAACTTTCTGTAGGTTTATGATGTGAATATTGCTTTTTGTTTTAAAATGAGTTCTAGGTATTAAGAGAAAAATATACCTTTCAAATAAACATGCAAATGTATATAAACATTTTCCTTTGGGGTTTTCATTACTTTTATACTTAGATATTTGAAAAAAAGATGATGTATGACTACAAGCTGTTGGAACAGTTCATTAGAAGTAAAGCACTCCCCCCCAAAAAAAGATAATTTATTAAATGCCTACAAGTTTTAAATCATTCTAAATTTAAAACTCTTTAAAACTAGATAGCTCCCATAAAATTAAAGTTTACTCAGATTGTACAATTGTAAATTATTAAGATGATCATGGTTACTTCCCAAGTTCTTTGCATAATAATGGCATTAAAATAAAGAGAAGTATGCTCTACCTGGCACCTCTTTCAGTAAATTGCCTGCACCAACCACAATGGCCAGAATTTGGCAAGGCTCCCGGTCAAGTTATTTCCTGTAGTGGTGACTGGACTACAGTCGCTATACGGTGGGCTTCTTGGTGTCTCTTGGAACCTGGTGGCTGGGACTTTGGTCTCCTCCCCTGGACTCCTTGGTGTCTATGGGTTTTTACTCTGGGCACCTAGGCCTTGGGAGACCTTCCCTGGGCTCTTTGATGCCCTTAGGTACCTGATGCCTAGACCAGAGGGAGACCTTTCCTGGGCTTTTAATGGTTATATGGCTCCTGCAATGTGGCCTAAGATGTTTGGATGAATCAACCATCTTCTCAGTCCTTCAGAGATGCTTTCCCTGCCTGGGGTCCTGCAGCTGGGGGCCTCTCAAGATGGGATAGCTCAGTATGTTTGTGGTTAACCAGTTGACCATTCCCGGCCAAGTAAGCTCAGTAGGTGTCAGCAGACTGTGATGCCTGTTAACAAATGTTTCAAGTTCTCTTTGAACATGCTGCCAAGGGGGTGATGTTGTATCTTGGGGTCTACAACCTCAGTGGTCCCTCTAACAAAAAGATCTTATGGTCCATCTTTGTTTTCATACTAAATAAATCAGTGGCTATATAGTTATTTTTATCATTTTTACCTAAGTATCTATCTATGTATCTTTTAATCTATTTAGCTAGCTAACAATGTGTTAGTTTTTTATTTTTGAAGTACTAGGGATTGAACCCTAAATCTTCCCACTGAACTACATGTGCAGACTTTTTTTCCCCATAAACCCACTAAGGATCTCACTAACTCATTAAATTAGTCAGGTTGAACTCCACCTTCTTGCCTCTGCTGCTCAGAATGCTGAGATTACAGCCACACACTGCTGTGGCTGGTTCAGTGTGCTATTCAGAGCAGTAAAAGAAAAACTAGGGAAGCTTCCTGTGATATTAGGCATTAGTGACATTTTAACTCTACAGAGGGAGTCTTTTCCTTACCAAGGAGCCATTTTCTCTGAAGATGTAGAGCTAGGCATTTACAATTAGCCATGAAGTTTTAGGATGCTTCTCCTTCCTGGACTGAGTATATCATAATGTGCACTTAAATAGGGAATATTGAAACATTCCATAAATTTTCACAATAATTTTCTTTGAGAGATAGAAATGTTGGTACCAAACTGTAACATCTGGGATGGTGGTGGTGGATTCTCAGCAGGTTGTAGCTTTTAGATGCACAACTGATAATTTATTCTTAGCTAATGAACTTAGTATTCAGTATTGTGAGCTAACATAAGGTAGAACAGCATGTGGTAACTACATGGCAATAGTCTGTGTAGACTCTAGAAACCATCAACCCACTGTAATGACGAATACATACATACATATATATATATATATCACTTTGAAGTTTTCCTTGTGGCCACTTGTGGTCATTCTAAAATGCTAGCAGGATGTGTTCGGATATACCTTTAATCCCAGCATTCAGAGGCTGAGGTAGAAGGATCACAAATTCAAACCAACATGGGCAACTTAGTGGCCGAAGAGACTTATCTCAACATAAAAACTAAAAAGGGTTGGGGATGGATTTCAACCCCCAGTACAAAAAAAAAAAAAAAAAAAAAAAAAAAAAAAAAAAAAAAAAAAAAAAAAAAAAAAAAAAAAAAAAAAAAAAAAAAAAAAAAAAAAAAAGACAAGTAATATCATAAAAATAGCTAAAAGCAAGAAACAGAGGAGATACCACATGATCACTGTTTCAGAGGGAAAATATATATATGTAGCATAAGAGAAAACAGAGTATTACGTTTAATCTCATAGATTTCAGTATTGAAGTGCTATGTCTCCTTCATTATTCTTTTCTGCAATTTTCAAATTTTCCATAATGAACACTTGTTATTTTTCATGATAGCTATAATTTATGAGGGAAATTAATTGGGTTTAATGGATAAAAGGTTTGTGCCACTATCAAAAAAAGTATGTGTATGTGCTATTCTAGTCTTTGTACAATGGAAAAGAGATATTTGTCTGATATTAAAGTCTGCATTTTAAGAGAATAGCATGAGTTTTGGTAACTCAGTGTTTAATTTTCCCTACTGTGTTGTGAACACTATGCCTACTCAGATACAGTTACTCCTTTTGAGAAGTTCAGTTTAGTAAGAAGACATATAATCAGGTTATCACTGAACTAAAAGAAAAGTGTTACATAATGAAAGTACATACAGAGTAATATGCTTCCAAACAGAAAATAGAACATTAGTGCTTTGTTCTAAGTGCAGGTATAGGGCTCTCTCCAATTTTTTTTTTTTTAAAAAAGCAAGAATCTTTAGTAACACTCGGTATTTTTAGCTACAATGAAATCTGACTCTTCCTAAGCAGCAAGAGAATTACTGGAAGGCAGGTGACAGCTTGGAAGGCCAGAGAAGCACACCCAAAGGCTGCCCAAGCTGGACCACTGCTAAATTCAAGTAATCCAATGAGGTGCTGCTGTGGCAAGTGGCCACGCAGCCTACTCTGTTCCTATCCACCTTCTCTTCCCAAGACTTCTCTCTATGCTCCCCTTGCCACTGTTCCTGACAAAGTCTGGAGCAGGTACATCTAGTTCACTGAGCTTAGGTAAACTGCAGTATAAGGGGATTATAAAGGTAAATTGCTGACATTTTGATTTCCTACAATGGGAGAGATTACATGCCTTCTAAGATGCAGAACTGATGCAATACAGAAAGGTGATTTACACGCTGAATTTCTTTAAAGCAATAAAATATGCACCAAAGTATTCAAGGCAGAGGTTTATGCAGTTGTGTGAAAACCTGTAAGAGAATTAATCTCGCTTGGATTCTGTCACAATGTTTAAATGGTTAGAACAATGCTCAGTAAGCCAGACTTCCGGAGAGACCACTCAGAAAAAGTTACTGCTACGGGGATACAGACGCGCACTAACTGGACTGCAAACCCACAATGAACCAACTAATCTTTCAGTGCTAAAACAGTTAGATGTGTGACTAACGATCATGTTAGAAGCAATCTGTTTAGATAATTTATTTTTGAGTTACTGGCATTTATTGAAGACATTTTTTTCTTTTGTGGATATCGCACAGGACTCTGTGCATACTAGTCAAACTCTCTACTACTGAGCTACACAACCCTAGACCAAAAACAATGATTAAATTTGCAATTAGACAATTAACTGCATGCTATGCTTTCCATCCAAATTTACAAAGACAAGTTATTGGGTCAAATGTGTTTCTTGGAATAACAAAAGCAGCTTTGAAAATAACAACAAATGTGTAAAACAGGAGTGAGCAGGCTTTCACGTTCAGTATTAGAAGCACAGATTGCTATCTGAAGGAAGGACTGAGAAGTATAAAAATCTGCTTTCCAATCAGAAGTATGATATTTTATTAAGAAGCAGGTGAAATTATAGTTCTTCACTCGCATTACTTTTACCAGAGTAACAAAATCATGTACTCTCTGATGCATGATACAATACTTCTACTGTAATGTCAGTAAAAAGATTTCTATTATTTTAAACAATCTGTGTAAGTGCCATAGTCATTCTTTAACAGGTTAAATCTATTATTTAAATTCTAAATACCAACATCAAATTTAAGATAACAAAATTATTTTCTAACATAATGACTTGTGGTGAAATGAACATATCACAGTTTGAATTATTCTAAGTCTTAAAGTTTTTCTTTTATTCATATAGAAAAAAATATTAACAAGGACTAGATTTTAAAATCAGAAAGAAAAGCTGCAACAGAATATAAAGAAATGCATTTATGAATACAATGAGTAGGCTGAGAATCCTTTCGCTGATATCTGACAAGGGGCAACATTCCGTTTTTCTGCTTCTGTTTAAAATGAGCAGAACAAGTCAGCATCTGATGGCACGCTGAAACACACTTTAAGGAGAAGTCTCTGTAGAGCCACATAGGATCTGAATACCCAAAGCCTCTAACTCTCATAGCCATGACAGCCAACTGAGAGTGACTTAGCAATCTCTCACTCAGCAGCACTAGGATACATGAAAAGAAACTGAGTACAGACCCTGACTTAGGATTTGAGAAATTCATTCTAGATACCTTGGTTTAAAAAAAAAAAATCACAAACAAGTTCCTATAACTGACATAGAATTATCAGTAATGTAAGTACTATAGTTAGCCTTTTAAAACATTTATTTAAAATTGTTGGATTAGCCAGGGGTTTCGCTCAGAGGCTTAAGTGCCTGCTTGGCAAATGCAAAGTCATAAGTTTGATCCCCGGTACCAAAAAAAAATGCATTTGTTGGGATCTACACACACACACACACACACACACACACACACACATGACTGTTAAGTTTGGAGACAAAATTGAGCAGCACAGAGAAAAAAGAGTAACTTCATTTTTTTTTTTTTTTGAGAAGGCTCAAAAAGGAAAGTCTTCAAGGCAGCCAGTACATGATAAGAAAATAATTTAAAAACACAACAGAGTCTGCAAAAAAAAAAAAAATGTATATGCACTTCAGGAAAAGAAAAATAATATGATGTTACCCCTGTATGGGGGATCCTAAAGGATATCACATATCACAGAAAATCCACTACACTGCCAGCCCTTAGAGAAGAAACTGAAAATGCATGTGCAGTGATTTCAACAACCAAGGTTACCCAAGCAGCAGTTCACAGTTCTAATAAATCTCTGGAGGCAAATGATCACCACTTTGAGTACCTCTTATAATTCTAGGGGCCAAAGGTAACTTGTATTAATCTCATGATGTCTCAATAAATTTAGTATTAAAATATTTATACAAGATTTCCTTTCCTGAAGTGTGTACATCTTTCGGCATATCTCAAAGGATAAGGAGAACGCACAGAGAATAAATTGTTCCTGGTCAGGGGCTCCAGAGTAAAGATGAATATCTTGGTCTATGACATAAACATGCCCCTGGAAGGACACAGAAAAGCAGCAACTTGGCCAGAGTTTAAGGTCAAAAGAGAAGATTGTTTTAGGAAGAACACTGAAGATACCAAGGGTGTTATGCCTGTGTCTAGATGTCCCCCCAAAGCCTCATGCAAGCAAGTGGCATTTTTTTCGGAGGTGGCTCGATCTACAGTGTGTGCCTGATTCATGGTGCAATGCTAAGATTAAGGTGCTAGGAATAAGGTGATTACTAAATCAGTTCACTGATTGGTTTGGCTCTGTTCTAAGCCTGGTAGCCTGGATACAAGATAATGGACAGTAAGAGGCTTGTCTTCTCCCTTCTTCCCTTGTTTGCTTTTGCTGTCTTCCACCACCATAAATTGTTTCTCTTCTGGGATGCCCACTGTCTTAGAGCCATCAGATTCTGGATTGAAACTTCTATAAACTGTGAGCTAAATAAACTTTTCTCCTTTTAAAATTTTGGGTGTTAGGTATTTTGTCTCAGCAATAAGAAAAGTAACCAAGAAAGAGTAAGAGAGGAAGACAGAAAGGCCCAGGCCAGTGAACCAGATTACATGAATGTTGCAACAGGCTTCTGATTAGGTGGCAGATCAAAAGACAAAACAAATATTTGGAACACCAGCTAGTTGGCAATGTCAGTACTGAGTCAGTCCTAGAAAAAGGTAAGTTCTCCAATAAGCTTTTCACTTTTAGGTTTTCAAACTACTATGCTTTTTTATCTGAGTTCATTTTTAGCAGTTACAGACCTAAGAAGGCTCTATCTACCATTTACTGTTTGTAGTTTCTCATGTTAAACACTATGTTGATGGTTTAGGGATGTTAGCTATTAGCTTTAAACTCCTGTACCACCTAGTGGCCTTTTGGTCAACAGACCATACACATGATAGTGGTCTTCTAAGATTATGTCACCTACTGATGTCTTAGCCATCTTAGTTTGTATAAGTACATGATATGATGCTCATACAATGACAAAAGCATCTAACAATTCATTTCAGAGAATGTACCCTCTTATTAAGCAATGGATGGCTGTATTTATATTTGCCTTATCTAAAGATGTTTAGCTTTCCATAGTAAAAAAGAGTATTTTTGAACAGAGTAGTAAAACACAGTATTAATTTTAGATAGCTCTTCATATTATAGTGTCAAGAACTATAAAGATCTTACTTTTTACTCTACTAGCAGCTATCATGTGAACCTGCCTTAATTTTATGGATGCTGGTAGAAGTCATAAGACTTGCAGATCTGAGACAAAGGACAGTTTATTGTGAAAGCAATAGAACAAGGAAGACGCTAGTTTTCTGAGGTCAATTTCCATAGGACAGTATAAAGAGAGCCAAATGAGCCCTGCCAATTGTGCAGAAGAAACCCAAATTTAGGAAAGTGAATCTTTCACAGTAAGCACAGCTGCCCTTTACTCAACAAACTTTTTGAAAAGAACATTCAGTGTCTCATCTTCAAAAACTTCAAAGAGGGGACAGAAATATCTTCATATTATACCAGCTTCTCACTTCTACACTATTTTGCCTTCTGAAAAATTTACCCATGAACACAATAGTTGCTAGTAACTCTGATTAATTTGGCTGGTATAGATGGGAAGAAATAGTGCAAGATTTGAATGCTTTAACTACAGAGTGAAATATCATTCCCCCCAAAAAAATCTTTTTAATATTTTCTTTTTTGAGGCTTCTTGTGCTATAAACACACACACACACTCCAATCTATAGCCGTATGTTTTTTGATATGTGCCTAGAATAAAGTCTTACAACTATCCAATAGGAAGGGTTTCCACTACCAAATGAAAATGAAAATGTCCTTAAGTCCACTGTCTTAATTAGCTTACTCAATAATGTTCCACTTTCCCTGAAGCATACACCAATATCCTAAGTAGTTTCCCAACTATCTCTTGCCTATTTCTTCTCTCATTTATCTCTAAAAAATAGCTCCAATTGAAGGGCAGAACCACATCAGCAAACCTAGATGCTACTGTATTACATTTAAATTTCACCCATCATGCAAAGTTCTGTGATGTCAATGGTCAATACTTCAACCCAGAAAAAATGAAAGAGAAACAGCCCAGTTTATGTCACAGTGACCTGTTTATGCCACAGGGATATGCCTCACATATCCAAACCCAAAAGTGGATTTCATCTTACCTACTCCAAGTCATCTAAGTGTATCAATGAAAACATATCTCATCTATGTGACATACCACAGTACCAACAAATTGCTCCAGATGAAACTGTCATAATTTTGGAATTAGGGTTACAAACATCAAGCAACATAAAGCAGCCTAAGCTACAATGAACTAGATACAGAAAAACAAGATAAAAATGAAAAATAATAGTCTTCACTTGTGTACTCAGGAAAAAGGGTAATCTCTTCATTTCAAGGGATATATCTTTGTCTAGTGACTGACATGACTTTTGTTATGATTAAGTATTTTATACAAAATAAGGACAAAGACAAAGGCATGGAAATCCTCAACATGAAATTTCTAATGTTATCTCTGTTGGCTCCTCTGCAATAATATTAATTCAAGTATACACATATCTTTATACTATTCAGTTTTAAGTTAATCTGACTGTTATGGTACTCTTCATTTCATTTATTCCCTGTTAGTTCCTCTACTAAAGTACATTAGGTAAGTACACTACTTAGAATTCCATGTGGAAGATTAACACAAATGAAATCAGTGGCTTCCCCTTACCGTTTGCCCCGCGGATAATGACGCACGTATTCTCCAACATCATGAGCAGCAACGGCTAATACCTGTGGATCATCTGACACCTCCAGAAGTTTTGTCAAGATTCTGAAATAAATTTAATCCAAAAAGATCAACCTCTGTTTCTTTCTACAGAGCACAACAGAGCATAGGTATTACACTGACATCCACCTTAGTGTGGATGTTCACCATTATATTCTGCTGAAGATTTCACTATTACACCTCACTTAATAGTTTTCAAATCTTAACACTTATGTGGCAGGTTACTTGCAGATTCACGGTGTATAGCATGCACAATTCCCCAAATATCAGGGACTCCCTGTCCCTCTCTCTCAAGAAAGACTAGAATATAAGTTATTTTAAAATAAGACCACCAACAGATTTTTGCAAATTATCCTTATAAAAAAATTACTTATAAACTATAGGGCCTATCTATTGTTAGTACTAGAACAAATGCCTTGAAATCCTGTGTGGCGAGTGAATGCTCCTTAGAAGACGGCAACCCAATCCACCACTCTGACCCCCTTGCTCTCTTAATACTGTCCCCAGCGCAAATACAGTAAAATTTCCATTGAAGACCGATCGGTATTTCTCAGAAGACAGGGACCAACAGCAGAGGAGGTTCTCCTCTGGCAAGATTTCTGTCTCCTCGTTCAAGGACTACGATGGAGACAGTGCATCCACCAGGCGGTGTGCATGTCCTTGAGAGAGAAGAGGAAAGGAGGTGACACTGCTCAGAATCCATGGAACTAAGAAAGAATGACCTTCCTGTCCAAAGAACAGATAATTCCTATGTTATTTAAACTGCTCCAGGGCCCCCCAAAAAAGATGGAAAATTTGTGAACTCATTCTACAAGTAGACTGTAACTGTGATAACCAATCAGAATTAGTTTTATTAGTGTCTCTATCTAGTCACTGACATAGCAACTGCTTTCTGCTATGCTAACAACCATTACTCATTTAGAAATAGATAAATAAAAACCTAAGTGAATTACCAAAGTGAACCCAGTAGTATACTGAGAGTACATAATATATTCAGTTCTCAGCTCACATGTCCCATTCTTGCTCAAGAGACCTAGCACTCTAAGGACCTCTGTCATTGTCTTTTCCTATTTCACTTCTCTTCATAGTACTAATTATTGTCTGCCACTACATCCTCTATTTCCTGGACTACACAGTTAGTCTTTCCCTAACACAATGTAAGCTTAATAAAAACGACTGTTTCATTTGTCATGCGTCTATGACATCTAGAATAGCACTGATGATTCAATGGATGCATCAAAAAACACATTGAAATAAATGAATAAAAAATTTAAAATGAGCCAATTGGGAAAACTATTTCTGACAGCTCTTAATGGAATTTAAACTACAGAGAAGCTTAGAAATTCTATTTCTAAGGAATCTTTCCTACAGAAATATTTTCACATTTCCACAAAGATGTGCATGTATGTTGTTTTTTAAAATGACTAAAACATTCATTTTAAGTAAGTCACAGTAGCTTAAAAAAAGTCACAGTGGGTAAAAAAGACAACAGATTAACACACTTACTGTAATGAATGTATAAACATTTTTTATAAAAATGTAGATGAGATATGTCTACATATCAAAAGAACCCCAGAGACTCTACTGCCTGTTGATTCCAGATCCCACTGAAGAGGAACAGCAGTATAAAAAAATTTTTGCTTAAAAAACTTTTTTGTTTACTTCTGTATGCCTTTAAGAATGCTTTGGAAGACTCTGACCAGGCTGCTTCATCTAACTTGGAATTCAAAACCTCAGCAAGCAATCAATTATTTTTACTAAAATGGTCAAGATACTACTATCCATTTGAATTGCTAATTATGCAAAATATTTAATAGAAAAAAATGAAATGGTTTAGTTGTCTTCATATAATCCACTCACTTATAAAACATGTCATAATTCTTAAAACCTTTACTAGGAAACAACTTAAATCACAACTGTCTTTGCTTATATTTGTTTATCAAAGCAAATACTTACCAGTAATAGAACTCATTTGTTCAAAATTTGTCTGAATCCACAAAATTGCTTACTTTAGTTTCTAGATCACATATATTTGACAGTTTCCTGAAGCTCAAAGTCTTCCTACTTACCTGCTGCTGTCACCACCTCAACCTGCCAACTAGCTAAAATTTTATAGACAACAAGAAGCACTGCAAAAGGACCTTATTACTAGTCAAGGAACCATTTCATTATGAAGTAATTACACATCTTCTACCTTCTGGATTAACTGGGGAATCTGAATTTCCAAATGAAAGAGGAGAAAGGAGTAACTATTAACATAGATATAGATAGGGATATAGATATACAGATATATAGAGATAGATATATGCTTCAAACTGTTTAAATATATTCTATACAAGCCATAAATGCAAAATAAGGCTCAAAGAAGTCAGTCAATATCTTAAAACAAGCAAATGTGGTAACTGAAATCTAATCATCTGCTGATTCTGTAGCTACATAACTGCAGTGCAAGAAACAACTCAAGCACATGAAAAACTGTAAGATATATATTCGATTTTCCATATTTATATTTTTTAAATTTTATTTTATTAATATGCATGTATAGTACACAATGCTTGTATTTCTTGGGGGGAGTTGGTACATGTACACAACACATCTTAATTCCTTTTTTAATCCCATTTCCCTTTCTTCCCTCCCCTACTTATGCTTCTCTTGAATCCTGTTAAGAAACAGAAATTTAAAATGGTCTATTTTCAGGCTAAAGTCTTTAACTCTGCTTAGAAAACTATTATGTCACAACCCTGTGGACTGATTAAGGGCGTTCATCTGAATGAGTCTCTAAATAATGGGGGAAGGGCAGGTGGTCAATAAGGTATGGCATTCACTATGGTGACTGGAAAAGCACTAGCACTTAAGAAATTACCCCTGCAGCTTAATAATTTGCCTATAAAAACCACAAAACATTTGCAAAGAATAGGGCCAAGGGTATATAGGTGCCTAGGGAAAAGATTATAATTCCAAAGTACTGGGCCAAGCAGGAAAGTGGAGAAGAAACCGCACTAGTAGGAGAGGGACTTGTGTTCCAGGGGTTAAATTGCAAAATGCAACCACTCTGCTCCCCTCCTTGTGTGCCTCACAGCACAGTGGACACCCACGCTTGCAAAACTGACTTTAAGCTTCCCTTTCACTGTTTTTCTTGCTTCTGAAATTCATTCTCTGGGTCTAGACAAGTTAACGTGTGTTTCATATAATCTCATTGCTTTTTGTTGTTGTTCTTTTCTGTACATACTTGTATGTTCTTTTCAAAAAACCAACTTGCAAATTATTCTAAAGTTTGGTTCAATTCAATTGAAAAATTTAATCATTTCAAAAGATTAGCATTATGATATTTTAACACTAAGAAATTATAAGCAAATTACATTAATATAAAATTACTTACAAGAATAACATAGTATTTGCTCTGAATACCTCAAACCAGGTCAGCAGATTACAACTCAATTCCAAGGCTGGTTGTAATCTGTTTTTCCAAATAAAGTTTTGTTGGAATGTATCCAAGCTCTTTAGTTTACTTACTGTCTACAGCTACTTTGGCACTATAATGACAGAGTGGCCACCCACATCCCTGTCAGCATTCATTATTGGCCAATTTCTCGATAATAGCTATTCTCCCTGGAGTGACACAGAATCTCAGAGATGTCTTAGTTTGCATCTCTTGAATGACCAGTGATGTTAAACCTTTTTTTCACATATTTATTTGCCGCTTCTACTTCTTCATTTGCTATGTGTCTGCTCGTTTCAGATATCCATTTGGAGGCTGGTCTTTAAATTTGGGGGAGTTTGATGCTTTTAGTTCTTTATATATTTTAGATAGTGATCCTTTGAGGAACAGCTGACAAAATTTTCCCACACTGTGGGTTGTTTCTTCATTCTGCTGGTGATTTCTTTTGCTGTGTAAAAAGCTTTTTAGTAAGATGAGATCCCAGTTGTTGATTCTTTGTGATAGTTCCTGTGGAAATAAGGTTTTGTTCCTAAAGTCTTTGTACATGTCTATATCTTCAACAGTTCTACCTATTCTATCTTGTAGCAAATTTAACATCTGTTTTAATATTTAGATCCCTGATCATTTTGCTTTTAGTTTAGAGAATATGGTAAGAGGCGTGGGTCTAGCTTTAGTCTTCAGCATGTGGAAAGCCAGGTTTCCAGCACCACTTATTAAAGAGGTTGTCTTTCAGTAAGGTGTTTGGCTCCTTCATCAAAGATAAGGTGGCTGAGTGTGTATGGAGTTGTTTCTGTACCTTCTAATCTATTCTACTGATCCTTGGATCTGTTTTTCTGCCAGTATCATGCTGTTTTCATCACTGTAGCTTTTTAGTATAATTTCAAGTCAGAAATTGTGATGCCTCCTGCCTTGCCCTTATTGGTCAGAATTGCTTTTGCTATTCTAGGTCTTTTCTGGTTCCAAATGTATTTTAGGATTGTCATCTCCATCTCTGTGATATATGCTATTGGTATTTTGATTGGGATTGCATTAAATCTGTGTAACAAATCTGTGTAACATTTTCATCATATTTATCTCTCCTACCCAAGAACAAGGGATGTCTGTCCATTTTATGATATCCTCTTTGATCTCCTTTTTCAGAGTACTGTAGTTTTCAATTAAAATCTTTTATTCATTTGTTAAACTGATTCCTGTTATTTTTTTTCCTTTTTTGGATGTCATTTCTCTCTCAGCCAGTTTGTTAGTTCACATAGAGGAATGCTATTGAGTTTTGAGTGTTCACTTTGTATCCAGCTATACTGCCAAATTCGATGATGAGTTCTAAAAGTCTTTTGGTGGAGCTACTAGGCAGAGTATCATGTCATCAGCAAATGATAATTTAACATTTTCCTTTCCTATATTTATTCCACTTCTTTATTTATTTGGTTTAATTGTTCTGGCTGTTTCCAGAACTATACTGAAAGGAGTTGTGATAGTGGACATCCTTGTCTTGTTCCTGATTTTAGAGTAAAAGTTTCATTCAGTTTGATGTTGGCTGTTGGTTTGTAACACAAAGTTTTCATCAGATTGAGATAAAGAACTTCAATTAAAATTTTAAAAATTTTTTTCTTTTTTAATCACAAATGGAGTTGGACTTTGTCAAATGCTTTTCTGTGCATCCATCCAGATTATCATGTTTTTTTATCCATGGTTCTGTTACTGTGATATATTACATTTATTGATTTGCACATATTCAACTTCCCTGAATCCCTGAAATGAATTATACTTGGTCATTATCTATAATCTTCTTGATCATTTGCTGCATTCTGTTTGCCAGTGCCTTGTTGAGGATTTTTGCATCAATGTTCACGAGGAAGATTGGCCTATAGCTCTTTTTTTATTAGATCCTTCTCCAGTTTTGTATCATAGTAATACTTACTTCTAGAAATGAATCTGGGAATATTACTTCCCTTTCAATTTCATTAAAAAGTTTAAGAAATAATGGCACTAGGTTTTCTCTAAACTTCTTGTAGAATTCAGGAGTGTAGCCTGACCTTCAGTAATCTTTCCCCTACTGAAACTTTGTTAAAGGTTTATGCACATGGCCTCCGTCTCTTATATATAATTTAATCAGAGTAAACTCTGGGACACACATGCATGTTAATTCCTGGGATGACTCAGCATCCTGTCAAACATGCCTGCAATGTTGGCCAGAGACCCAATGACAGGCACCTGGGCTGAGGTCATATCTGAAAGCCTGATTTATCTGCACACGCTTTTCATTTCCCTATCTCCCCTACGCCACTTCTCTGTTCATGCTACCGTTTTTGTTTCTGTTGGCACAGACCTGCTCTAAGCACATCTTCCCCTTATCTACAATAAATGTAGCTGCTTTTCCTTTTTCCAGCAGATGTACATTTGCAGTTTTTTGCTCATCATATATCATAGCCTAGAGTCTATCAGTGGAATCTATCAGTGGAATCATGGCTTCTTGTCAGTCAAGCCATGCAGGTAAGTTACAGAAGTAAAACAGTGATTTCAAATTTTTCATCGTCAAACACAAAATAAAACTATATCATAATGCACAGTTCCTGGTTATTCAGAAAAATCACAAAGGTTCATACAGAGGTAAAAAGGAGTAATCTGAAGGAGCCATGAAAATTAAAACCTAATGCCACAAAACAGAATGTACTTTCAAAAAGTTATCATGTGTGTTATAATAAAGACAAGTGATGCTTCAGCAATAACTTGTAAAAAGCGCCTATTACATTCCCAACTTTCCCAAAGACTAGATTTAAAAAATACTCAACAGCTTTTTATTATTGTTAAAATTTCAAAGCGACAAGGCAATGCTGAAAGATAATCCATTATTTTCACTTCCTATTATCCACTAGTACTGCCTCATCTATCAACCACTCAGTATGGCCTACCACCCTCTGTTTAAATAAGAATAATATATCATTATCAATAATCCATAAAAAATAAAGTCTAAGAAGTGTATCTGCCTAAAAATGTTCCATCAGACACAAATATTTACCTCTGCTTAGATTCCTCACTTAAAATAAAAGTAATTTTTGAAATCAGAAACCCATAACTAAAGACAAAATGAAAAAATAAAACACAAGTAACAAAATATTGAATTAGGAAGTCAGAAGAAAAAACGTTAAGTAACTTGATAAAACAAAAATACCAAGCTGGCCATGAGGGAGCTGAGCAGCAAATCCATTTGGTATACATAATAATTTACAGCAGTACTTCTGGACATCAGCCTCAGATTATTGTCCAACTTGACAGGTATTAGACACACATGGGATTACAGTTACATGGATTAAAATTAAATTTAAAATTCAATTTTCTGGTCCTTCAACAATCTCATGCTTTCAGAGCTAAGGCTTTTGGAAGGAGACTGGACCAGGGGGCGCTACACTACACGGTGGATTCATCCACTAATGAGCTCATCATTGAATGTGCTGTTAGAACATGTTAGACTGGGCCTGGGAGGTGAGTCACTGGGAGAGGTGAGTCACTGGGAGAGTGACCAGAAGGACACATAGCACCCTCCCTCCCCACTGCCCACCAACAGGTAATCAGGCTTTCCTTCACCATGTCCTTCTACTTCATTGTTTTTACCTTAGAGTCAGCCAACTGAATTCCCTCAAACAGGAGACAAATTTAACACATTCCTGCCAGCTTGAACCAACAGTGGTACATGCATGACTATCCCATCAGCCAACTTGTACCACTGGTGGTACAAACAATGCAACCACTTTTATTGGTCTTTTTACTAATACAATTAATAAAAAGCCACCTGGTATGACAGTTATTCCTATACCACAGTCATGCTGAGAGGCAGCAAGACCTATGAATTATGGCTCCCCATACCTCCTTAAAACTGTAAGTGTCGGGTATCATGTTCCAGCAACACAAAAACTCACAAACACAGCCATCAGGAAACAAATAGAAACCTCAATGAGATACCACTACACATCTACTAAGATGACGAGAATCAAAAGCCAAATAAAAAGTCTGGATAAGGAGGCACAGAAACCATAACATCACACATTCCTAATGGTAATATAAAGCTGTGCAGCCACTTTGGAACACAATCTGACAGTTCCCCAAATGGCTAAACAGAGCAATTCTACTTGTAGGTATCTACTCAAGAAAGGACAATGAAAACATTTTATGCTCCTATATCAACTTGCACAGTAAATATTGTTGGCAGTAACAAGGTAACCAAATGGTAGAAACAACACATATGTCCATGAACTGAAGAGTTAATAAATAAAATGCAGTCTTTCCTATAAAGTGGAATAATATTTAATCATAAAAAGGAATGAAGTACTAATAAAGGCACAACACGGGGTGGAGCTTTGAACATATGATAAGTGGAGAGGGAGTTACAAAAAGGACAATATGTGATTTTACTCACATAGAGACTTCAATAACAGAAACGTTCTCATATCTATGAAGCGGATTTGCAGTTACTTAAGGCTGAGAAGACAAATGGATAGAAAGGTCAGAGCTAAAGGATATGGAGTTTCTTGTGAAGTGATGAAAATGTTCTAAAATTGTGTTGATGGTTATACACATCTGTGAACATACTACAGTATATAAATAATATCTCACTAAAAAGAAAGTTATTTGTATATATTTGGTCACTTTATCACAACAAAGGTAAGCCTGAAGAACACTGCAGGAAATGTTATTTCCAATAAAGGATGCTGCTTCAATCAGACATATACGTGAGAGAAAAAGTGAAGCTTGACTCCTACTTCATACCTTCCCCCAAAATAAATTCCAGATGAACTGGAAGTATAAACGGAAGAGATAAAACAATAAAGCTTCTACAGGATAACACAGAAAGTTCTTCATGGCCTTGGATAAGCAAAAGCGTCTTAATTACAACACAAGACACTAGCTTAGCCATACCATGATAGATTAATAAACTGAGCCACAGAATGGGCTGGGGATATAGCTCAGTGGCACAGCACCTGCCTGGCAAGCACAGCACCTGCCTGGCATTGAGTTCAATGCCAAGTATCCACAATAAGCTGGGCCACTTTAATACTGAGGGTTTCTGTTTATCAAGACACCATTAAAGCACTGTTAAAGAGTGAAATGGAATGAGACAGCAAGACAGAATAGTTCCCATGAATGCATGACAAAAAACTCATGTTTAAAATATAGAACTGCTATGAAAATATGGGGAAAAAAACTACACAGATTTGAGCAGGTATCTCCCTAAGAAAAGAGCATGGGCAAATGACCAGAAGCACTTAAAAGATATTTAGCCACACTATAGAGCAAAAAATATGAAATAAAATCAAATATATAAAATATAAACAGTAGCAAAAACAAGTATTGGTGAGGATTTGGAATACAGGTTATTAAGAATGTAATGTAGAATTAAAACTTACTTCAAGAGTTCATAATTCTTCTCATTTAACCTTACAGCATTTTCTCTCCAAAATTTCTCAGATTTGTGCACAGGACTCCATTCCAACCTTCCAGATTTAAGTTCTGAGCTATATTCATCAAAGGAGCTATAAAAATTTTTAAAGAATTCCAAGTTTATGCAAGAATCCAACTTAATCCAAAATTAAACAAAAGAAAATGTCTTTATTGATGATTTGATTACAAATCTCTGCAAGCTATCCTTAAACAAAGATTAAACAGTTTAAATAATCTTTAATACATAATGTGAAACTTTATTCAGAGTACCAAGGACCAACATGCCTATCAAATTTGAATGCTTGGCCAGGCATGGTGGCACATACTTATCATGCCAGCCCTCAGGAGGCTGAGGCAAGAGGATCATAAGTACTCATAAAACAAATTACAACTATCAGTACAGTATTTTACAATGTAATAACCAATAATGTAAAAGTCACTAATTGAATTAACAGATCAACTAAAACCTGTACCAAACTGTAATGCATTCTAATTCAAAAACATTCCTATGTACATAGTAACTTGATAATTTAAAGCTGTATAGCATGCATTTTAAATCAGCCAACAGACAGTAAGGGCATGCTTAAATCTTCTTTCAAGTAAAAATGTAAAAAGAAATGTAGATTAAAGGTTCACTTGGTAAATTAAAATAACCAGGATATACTGGGTAAGTTAATCATAGCACCCTGTTCAAATAAAGTATTTACTTTAAAGCAGGGTCAAAGAGTGTAAGAATTGACCTAGTATTGTTAACATTTGCATCTTAAATCTGGTAACAACAAAAACAGAAATAAACCAGCTATACCCATCCCATCATCCTATTAAATAGAATGGTGTGAACTGCCCCAAATGAGAAAACACGTACTTCTAATCAACTATTACCATGTAAAAAATTATGTCTCAATAGAAAACATAGCATATTTTAGGGAAATCTCTTGTTGATATTTGGCAACCTATTCAGATTTTCTTTAAAAACCATGCAAATAAATCAGCATATGTAACTATAATCCTAGCTATTTGGGCAATTGAAATAGAAGGATCCCTGGACCCCAGGAGTTCAAGACCCCCCTTGGCAACACAGCAAGACCCCGTCTACTCATCCCCCCAAAAAACTATGCAAGTCAAACACCCCATGAATTTAGTACATAAAAATTTTAAGATAATAAATAATAATGTACCTAAGGTCCTGGACACTCTCACCAAGCTTTTCCAAAAGAAATTTGATATCTTCACTGATATCTTCATCATCATACTTCTGCTGTTCCAAGTTCTCCAACTGTTTCAGAACTTTGCACTGAATCATAGCCAGAGCATATTCTTGACGAGTTTCTCTTTCAGTTGATTTTTCTAAAAAGTTCTGGGTTAGACAAAGACATAATGAGAAGCCACGTGGTCTGTTATGTGATGCTCTCAGACCTCTGCACTTCCTTTATACACTCTCACCCTGTTCTGTTCTCAGATTTTAACTATCACTTTTAAGTGAATGGCTTCATTTTGAATCTTTACTTCTTTCCTGAATATCCATCTATCCCCTTGTCAGAAACCTAGTTTTACTAACATAGTGCTGCAGTTTGGGTCTGAATGTTTCCTAAAGGCATATGCCTTAAAAGCTTGGTCCCCAGCCCACGGCACTATCGGAAGACGGTAGACCCTACACAAAAGGGCTCCTAGGTGGAAGCACCCTGGTGACTGAGTGCATTTCCTCAAGGAGATATAGGGACCACAGCATGATTTCTCCCTGCTACATACTCTCACTCTCTCTCTCTCTCTCTCTCTCTCTCCCTCCCCCTCCCCCTGCCCCCCTTCCTGGCTGCCATTAGATGAGCAACTTCCCACCACTATGTGCCACCTCACCAGGAGCCCAAAGGTACTAAAGCCAAGCAACCATGGACTAAAACCTCTAAAATCATCAACCAAAATAAACCTTTCTTCTTTATGGGTTAATTATCTGAGGTGTTCTGCCAGTGATAGAAAGTTGGTTGACACACATCTTTACTGGCTTACTAAACATCTTTAATTACTGACCCACTGAGGCTTACAACACTGAACATATTTAAAACTAAATCCATCACAGTGGTTTCTCCTGGCCCTGCTTCTGAGCACACCATAATGAATTTTCCCTTTGTTTCCCAATCAGAGCATTTTGGATACTAGGAAAGAATATTCCTTTAAGCATCTTTCTAGTTTCCAATCATATATTCCCAACTTTCTAATCAACCTACAAGTATACAAAAAACAATATTTCAAAAATCTTGCTCAATTATTTAAAAAGTTTTATGATATTCCCCCAGCTTTCCTCTGTGCTTTTCTATTCTTAAGAGTACTTTTGAATATAGCAAAGGAACTCACAAATTTAAAAACATAGACTGTTCACTGAATTAACCCATATTTCTGAGCAAGTAATAAACTAGGACCTAGGAACAAGAATGAACAAGATATGGTTCCTGCTCTCAAGAAAGTTCTTTTCACCAAATTCTTTAAAATCACTCTCTGAAAAACAAGAAGGAAAAAATCCAAATACTTTGTGCCCAAATACAGAAAAAGAGATGTCAGTGAGATTAGAACTTACTCTGATAGGTTCGTTCATACGGGACTCTGCCAGGCTTACCATGGGGCCTGCCCAACATGGCGCTGGGCCCTAAAATGGCAGCATGCCTCTCCAATACCAACTTCTGAGGACTTCTTCCAAGCCCACAATAAACTTTCTGCTCCTTTTTCACACATGTGCCAAAGACCCTCCAATCCTCTCCACATGACAATCCAGTCTCTACCCCAGTCCAACTCCATGAAAGCCATTCCCCAGTGTCCCATTTGCAGGTTCTCACAGTCTCCTACAGCCATCCCACACTGGCAATAAAGGCTTTTTTTTACTTCTGTGTCTCTCAACCTCACCAAAAAAATCGAACATTTTGGCGCTGCGACTCAGACCGGGTGGAGCGCTCAGCTCCGGCAGGGCCTCCTCAGCTTGAGTCCCCCTGCCAGTGAGCACCTCGCTCCTTCTCTCATCTCTGCCTTTGCCATTGCCAGCCTCTGTCTACACTGGTCACTTTATCCCCCACAGGTGAGCCGCTTCTCATTCCAGGAGCTCCTCCTCCCGCTCTCTCTCGCTCTCTTTAAACTGTGGGTCCATATCAGGACACCCTCACATCCACCGGGGCACCCCTTTGTCTCCTAGGTGATGACCGATGGGGACTGACAGGCAGCTCTATCACACCCCAATGAGAGTAATGATTCTACCAGGGATTGTGACTGGCTTCTGCCTGTGGCTCACCCTCAGTCTGATCACTATAGGAAGTACTGCCTCCCAAACCCAAAAACACACTCTACTCGGGTGTGTCCTTAAAAATTTGAACATCCTAGATCTCTGGAGACCATCAAACCAAAATGGCTAGTGTTTTACGGCAGACGGTTTAGGCCCAGTAAAACTTGATAATGACTGCCTCCGGCTGGAAGAGGGCACCTTCGATTTCACTGTGCTCCACAATGCAGGCAATTTTTGCTACTGCAAAGGCAAACGGTTAGAAACCCCTGACGTCCAGGCCATTTTTGCTCTCAGGACACGCCCCTCCCTCATTCAGGTGAGCAGGGTGGAACAGATACTCCTGGCCCGTTCCATGTCGACAAACCTCTTACCTGATAATCCCACTGATCTTCCTGAGGATGTCCCTTCTGCTCTAACCCTAACTGCCCCTCTGTCATATCCACAGGAGCCTCCTCAATGCTCTCAACTGGCCTCACCCACTGTCTTCCTCTCACCACACCCACCCCACTGCTTCCTCCTCCTCCAACCCTCCCTCAGCATTTTCTCCTCCAGCACACCACACTCAGTCTCATCCTCCCACCTCCCAACATCTTCTCATTGACTGTCACCATCTTCTAGGAAGCTGCCACCTCCCACATCCTGCCATATTCTTACCCACCACTGCCATCTTTTAGCCAGCCACTATTTCAACTCTCACCTCTCCTTCCACTCTGAGAGACGGCTGGCCCTGAGAGGAGGGTCATGTTCATGTCCCACTTCTCTTTCTGACCTATCCCAAATCTCTCATAAACTAGACTCCTTCTCCACAGATCCTTACAACTATATAAAAGAGCTCTAATTTGTAAGTAATTCCTATGATCTACATTACAAAGATCTCTATATCACTCTTAAATCCACCCTTTCCCCTCAAGAAAAAACTCAATTGTGGGAGGCAACCCAAGCCAGGGCTGACCACAGACACCAAATTAACCCTGACCATCTGTTATGGATTAAAAACTGATGGTCAACTTAACACCAGCTGAATTAAATCAGCATGGTGCTGAGCATAGATGTTCTACCTGAGGAAAGTTGCCAGCATAAATAGAGACATGGAGAAGGAGAAGCTAGGTGTTGTGGGTTCTCCTATACGTTGCTGTCTGAACCACTGGTTCTCCTGGAGGAGCTCGTCATGACTAACTTCCCCAGTGTGAGTTCAACCATTTTCATCAGAGGAGCTTGGGACCTTGTCGGGGAGAGCGGCTGTGTTTCACTTTGGGGAAGCTCTGGTCCTTGCATCAAGCATTGCTTCCTGGCTCTGGAGGGGAAGACGTGTGCCACTTAATCTCCAGAACAAACTCGTCACATTGGCATTCTGGCATGTACTTGACTGTTCTCATAGTCAGAGGAGCTCGGGACCTCCGTGCCACTGAGGATGGCTGTGGTGCTTTTCAGGACAGCCCTGGTCTTTATTATGAGTGTGACTTTTCGGCTCAAGCGTAGAACCCTCAGTCTATCAGTACTGCTCCTTCACCCTGTTGGCATAGACTTCCTAGCTTCCACCACTAACGTTTGGGCCTTCCCAGCACGGATCCATCAAAGAGACTGCCGTGAGTCCTTCTAGTGGGCTCTAGACCTCCAGCTGGACTTGTGGGAGGCACTGTCATGGGCTCTAAGTCTTCATCTGGACTCATGTGGGACATTGCTGTGGGATCCAGGCCCTTGGCTGAATATTCTATGTCTTAGTGTCATGGATAGATTTCCTGCACTTTCTTCTGTTAACTCTGGGTGACCATCATAAAATAATAGTATAAATTCTGTGTCCTGATTCTAACTGTTCTCCTCATGACCCTTGACTACAACACCATCCCACTGGGGCCACTGCAGTATCAAATGCAGACCCCCCAATGGGATTATCAAGGAAACAATGGCTTACAACACATAAATATAATGATCAGTTGCATTAATGTGGGCCTAAATAAAATTTCCCATAAACAAACTAATTACCAAAAACTTCATGAACAAACCCAACCTGCTGATGAAAACCCTGATGAATTTCTTTCCCATTTTACTGACACCCTGACCAAATACACTAACATTAACCCCAATCCCCCAAAGGAATATCCCTCATCAACTCCCATTTCATTTCTCAATCTCCCCCTGATATCCATGCTAAGTTAAAAAAAGACAGAGCTTGACTCTCAGACCCCACAGAGAGATCTCCTTAATCTGGCTTTCCATGTCTTCCACAATAGAAAGCAAGAACAAAAGCAAGATAAACAACAATGTACTAAACTTAAAGTGCTGCAGCACTTGAGCCCAATGATAAAACTAAAACAAAACAAAACAGAGCCACCCAAGCCCTCCCCTTACCTCAGAGCATGCTATAAGTGTGGCAAGGAAGGACACTATGCATAAGCCTGCCCCAACCCACAGCCACCACCAGGACCCTGCCCCACCTGCAACCCTGAGGGCCACCAGAAGTGCAACTACCCTGTCCACCAGAGAGTAGGTAAGTCATCAAATTCCCTACTCTCACAGGAGATCTCAATGCCACCCTCAGACTTACTGCTAGCTAATCTGCTCAGTCTTGCTGCTAAAGAGGACTGATGGGGCTCAGGGTCCATGACCCCATCAATGTATCTTTCTCAGAACCCAGAGTCTCGCTGGATAGCACAGGCAAAACACTCTCCTTCCTTGTTGACACAGGGGCTATCTATAGTGTTATTCCTGAGTTTTCAGACAATGTACCTGATTCATGGTCTCTGTTGTGGGAGTTGACAGCCAATCTACATAACCCCTCCAGTCAGAACTCATTCCCTGCTGATTTCAAACCTTCTTCTTCATCCATAACTTCCTTGTTATTCCAACCTGCCCCACACCCTTCTTGAGCAGATCTCTCTTCCAAAAACTCAACTTCTATTTCACTTTCTCCTTCCCCATGGCCCTTGTCCTTTGAACTCAACCACCACACATGACCAGTTCCATTCCTCCTCTCCCTTCTTCCTTTCTCAATTCTGTAGTCTGGAACACCACCAGCCCCACTCATGCCACCCATGCCAGCCCTGTAAAGATCCTTCAGCTTTCCCCTGCATATCCCAATATTCAGCAGCCCCCAAACACCAACAAGGACTTAAACCTGTAATTCACACCTATTAACCAATGACTTCCTTAGGACAGACTATTTGCCCTACAATATCCCTATTCTTCCTGTGCTCAAACATAATGGCTCCTACCACTTGATTCAAGATCTCAGGGCTATCAACAATGTGGTGACACTAATTCACCCAGTGGTAACAGAACCTTACACTATGCACTCCCATATTCCCCCATCAACCTCCCACTTTATTGTGTTATATCTTTTTTTAAAGGGAAAATAAAAACACTTTATTTGGAAGTCAGAAAACAAAGAAGCAATAGTGTACTACCTTGTAAGAAGGCGTGGCTCCTGACCCACATATCTGAGTATCTTTCTTATTATTTTTTTATTTTAAAGAGAATAGAACCCAACAAAACAGAATAAAGCCAGTCAAAACAAAGAAGTGAAAGTGTGCAGAACTTCAAAACAGGATAATAAGAAATCAACAATGGCTGCCATAATATTTCTTGCTATCTTTACAATAGTTGTCCATACCATCAGAAATAGCAAAATCAAACAAAACAGAATAAAAACAATCAAAACATAATACTGAGTCAAACAAAACAATCAAAACATAATACTGAGTCAAACAAAACAATAATACTGAGTCAAAACAAAATTTAAAAATGAGAACAATACTGCACAATGTTATCTTCAAAATAATTGCTCAGGAAACCAGATGCTGGGACAAAACAAAACAGTAAAATGGAGCAAAACATTGGATTTCAGAAACAAGACAGGAGGATATTCCCCACAGCTAACACAAAGCACACTACCATCTTCCAAGCAGATGACCAGACCACCAGCTCCAGGCCTGCGGAGTCAACCAAACAACACTAACATCAAGCCATTCCCTCCCCCTCAGTTGCTATCATATCCGAGTCCTCTGAATTTGAGGTGGAGCAATGCTCTTATCAGCCTGCACACCAGCACGAAGGCATGGTTTCTCTCCTGGCTGAGGCTTTTACCCATCAGCATGGTGGAGCCTGCTTCACAGGAAGGTGTGGTTTCTCTTCTGGTTGAGGCTCTTACTGATAAGCATAGTGGGACTTGCTCCACAGGAAGGTGTGGTTTCTCTTCTGGCTCAGGCTTTCACCCATCAGCACGCCCTGTCTTAAATCTTAAAGATACATTTTTCACTATCTCTTTATACAGTGATTGTCAGGACCTCTTCACTTTCATGTAGACAGACCCAGGCACCCTTCAGTCTTTACAGCTTACAGGGACAGTTCTACCTCAGGGGATCAGACAGCCCTCACTTCTTCAGGCAAGCCCTTGCCGCTGACCTTGCAACTCTCCCCCCCAAACCCAGCAGTCTCCTTCAATATGTGGAGGACCTCTTTCTCTGTTCTCCATTTTATTCTCTAGCCATACAACATACAGCTACCCTCCTCAATTTTTTTCTCAGGTTGCAGATATAGGGTATAACCCACGAAAGCCCAAATAGTCTCACCAAAACACAAATATCTGGGGCTCATTCTCACCCTCATCACTCATTCAATTCCACCAACCACAAGGTCACCCTGTGACTCCTGGAGCCAAATATAAAACAACAAGTTCTGTCCTTTTGTGGTCTAGCTAACTTCTTTTACCTCTGAATTCCTAACTTTGCAACTCTAGCCCAACCTCTCTATAAAGTGTCCAAGGTTTCCTTGTTAGAGCCTCCTGACCTCACCAATTCTATACACTCTTATTCTACAAAGTAACAGAGGCCCTCTCAAGGGTCCCATTCCTCACTCTCTTAAATCTGACCCAACCCTTTGTTCTATATACTACCTCTCAGGATCATAATGCTATGAGAGGACACAAAAACAGACCTTGCTTCCAAGCAGCAGCATATCTCTCAAAGCAATTAGACTACACAGTACATGGCTGGGCCCCCAGTCTTTGGGCTCTTGCTGCAGCAGCCACATTAACACAAGAGGCAAAAAAGTTCAAGTTAAGGCAATCCAGCACAGTCCACTCACCTCACCACTTTAATGAGCTTATTTTGCACGAAACACTCCCTGCCTTAATGACTCCTTCCCACCTACAACAGGTTATTTAACATTCATTCAAGACTCTTCAATCTTTGTCTCCACCAGTAGTCTCCTCAACCCAGCCACCTTACTCTCCACCTTTGATGAGATCCCTCACCACAACTGCACTGAGGTCTTACAGATACCCACCCCCTTCTCTACATTAACAGCACTCCTCTTCCTACAGCCTCTGACACGATTCATAGCCATCAGCTCAACCAACACAGACACTCAAAAAAGGGCTGGATATGCTATAGTTGATGGCTCATAGGTAACAGGGGCAAGTCCACTGCCACCTGGTACATCTTCTCCAAAAAAGCAAACTTCTCACCCTTGCCTAGGTGCTCACACTCACCAAAGAGAAACTTATAAATATCTACACTGACTCAAAATACACATTCAACATCCCTCATTCGCATGCTGCCATCTGGCAAGAAAGAGGCCTAATCAGTACTCAAGAGACCCCATCACCAATGGTCCCCTCATCCTCAAGCTACTCAAGGCAGCACAGCTCCCAAAACAGGCAGCAGTCATTTGTTGCAGAGGACACCAAACACCATCAGCTCCCATTGGTCAAGGCAACACTTCTGATAACACACAGGCCTAATTAACTGCACAACAGCCACATCCTTCTCATCTTCTCCCTTATCCCAAACACCCGGCCTTCACCCCAACAATTACAATTACTTCACAAACCTACCTATAACCAAAACACTCAGAAATGGATTTTTCCAAGGATTAAAACTTCTTCTCCCAGATCAAAAGGCCTTAGGCATCATCACTAACCTACATGACTGCTTTCGTGTAGGCACCCAGGCTCTACATGAACTCTTGATTCCAGTCACTATCCATCCCTCCCTAAAAACCATTATTCATCAGGCCACCCAAAATTGTCAGCTTTGTGCCAAGACCTCTCCTCAGGGACACTTACCCTCCTCTTCTTTCCCAAACTAGCAACTTTGTGGACAAACTCTAGGCAAAGACTGGCTGATAGATTTTACACACATACCTCATCATAAGACCTACAAATATCTTACCTCTGTCTGCACTCTGAAGCCTTTCCCACTGCCCAGGAGACTTCAGACATAGTCTCTAAAATTCTTATACAAGAGATTATCCCCCAATTTGGCTTACCCCAAAATATCCAATCAGACAACAGACCAGCTTTTATCTTCCAGATTACTCAACAGGTATCCTCAAGTCTAAACATCACTTGGTGCTTACACATATCATAACACCCACAATCCTCAGGAAAAGTAAAAAGGGCAAATGATCTTCTAAAAATACACCTCACAAAACTCATCCTAGAGCTATACCTACTCTGGCCTCAACTGTTTCCCCTTAGCTCTGACCTGACTCAGGGCACTTCCTCAAGTATCCACTTTCCTACGTCTCTTTGAGCTCATGCATAAAACCTTCCCCCATCACTGACTATATCCCAACCCTCTCCTTTCTTAGACATCTTTTGTGACAACATGCTAATTTCTGTCTCCCATTACCAACAGATAACCCAAAACTAGACCCTGCTATAACACCTGGAGATTTAATATATCTCAAATCCTCGAAGCCCACAGGACTACAGCCCAAGTGGATGGGACCCTATTTGGTCATCCTCATGACACCAACAATGGTCAAGGTCACCCACCTTTCATCTTGGCTTCATATCACTCAGGCTAAACATTGCCCTGACAATCCTGACCCCAAACTCCCATCCCCAAAGTGGTCATTATACCTTCTGTTTTCCACTTGTCTTCAGCTCACACATCCCTGAATCTCAATGTTCTGTTACTCAGCACCCTTCCATGCTGTTTTTCTATGGCTGGTGCTCATATCTGCTGTTGCATTTTAGACTGTTCCCTCTGAGAATACCAAGCTAACTATGTCCTTCTATTCCTCACCATGATTTTAAGCTTGAGGACTCTTGACTATCTAAGTTAACAGCTATCATGATTTTAAAGGTCCTAATCCTTCTACTCCTCCCCTAACTTCCTTACACACCCCCTTACAACCCTTCCCCTTTGCCTTTCAAATCTGCAGAGACGATGTCCAGATTCAAGATCTGGAATGGCTCCCATTCAACTGAGCTTCAAATTACAACTCATCAGTGTCAAATCTGGCCCTCAAGAAATGACAGCTGGGGAACCTGGCCTTACTGTGGACGCCCTCAGTAAGAAAAAGATCCAGAATTCCACCAGGCCAGAGTTTACCTCTGCCCTCACCAACAAAAACCCTCTTGTTTTGCCCTCCACCACTATTACTGCCCTTCATGGGGCTGCAAGACTACTGGCCACTATGGGCCAGGCCCTACTAACTAACACCTGGGTGCAATGGGACCCCTAGCTCAAGGGTTTTGGGCCCTCTCCCCCAACCTGCAACACCCCAGGTTCCTGTAACCCCATTACATATACAATCAAACAAGCTTCAGATCCCTCCTGGCTAAGGGGCCACACCTTGGGGATCAGACTCTACAGGGTGGGAATAGAACCAGGACTTAACCTAAATATATAAAAGGTCCCAAAACCAAAGCAGATACGTACCCTCAAACGTCCCACTTCTACCTTAACTCCACCTCCGCCCTCTTCACATTGCTTCTCCACTTCCCTGAGCTTCTTAATCACACCTCTGCCCTGATACAGCCTTCTAACCACATAAACTGGACCCAATGCTGGCTCTACCTCCTGTTCAATCAAAACCTATACATGGTCCAACCGATCACATGGCTTCCCCTCAATCTAACTTCAAAAGACAACTCCAAACCTACATATACACTGAAAATTTCCCATATTCAATGTGAGAGAAATTTTCAGATCCACATTGTCCTATACACTCCATGTCTAGGCAAGGGGACACCACAGTCAATCTGACAGAAGTTTGTTTGAGAGGTATTTTTGTTGACATAAAATTGAGTATAAAATTCTGGGTTTACAGTTCAGAGACAAGAAGACAAAATTGAACCATGGACACCATAGTGACATCAGTAAATTCTTAAAAACTACAAGGTCACTAAAGCTTCTACCTACTAAAGGCATTCATTCTTTTGGTCAATGTAATTTGGAAGCTATGGCCTAAGTCAGAAAATGTGTCTCTCATCTACATAAAGCAAAGTCTGAGCTGGAAACAAAACAATTATAATTTTTCATGCTGAAATGTTAAACTGTCACCATCATGAAATAATTATTTAAAAGAACACTAATTTGGCAATGTAATATTTTCATCAGATTACTTCTGAATTTCTAGTATTATCATTTTATTCTTTCATGTAAAATATTGCAAACATATTTAATGGTTGACTTTTAAATTTTAAACATAACCCAGAAACTCCAAATGGTAAAGTAGCTCCTATTAGATCAAGCCTCTCACTGAAAACAATTCTAATATCTAGATGCACTAAAAAAGAAACTCCTTGAAGATACAAAAGACATCAGAATCTGGAAGGAGTCTCTATATTTAAAAAAAACAAATCATGTCACTAGAAATTCTAGTTTTAAAAGGTTCTCTCCTAAGGAAAAGCCCCAGTCAGAAAAATTCACATAAAACTCAATAGAAAACCAAACTCTTACCAGCTTGAGGAAACACTGAACAGTTCAAGTGACCACAACCTCCAGAAAGTGAGGGAGAGCTGGGAGTGGTGATGCACACCTGGAATCCCAGCACTCCGGAGCCTGTGGCAGGAGGACTGCCATGAGTTCAAGGCCCACCTGAACTATACAGCAAGACCCAGTCTCAAAAAAAAAAAAAAGAAAAGAAAAGGAAAAAACATAAACAAAGGAGCCCCAAATTCCTCATGAATTGTACACAAATCTCCAGCTTACTACTAAAATATATATGCAAGGAAACACTGCAAGCAGCGAAGCTTGGACCAAAAAGAATTGAAGCAGTCAGATGCTGCCCACCAAAGAAGACAGAGTTGAAGCCCAGGCACATTAAGTACCTGTTAAACCAAAAACTCAACACCCTATGGGGGAACATAAAAAAAAAAACAGTATATTTAAGATGTATCATTTTTGTTACTTGAACAACTACATCCAGGATGACAGTATGTAATTTAAAAACTACTGACTTCTTAGTGGGGCTTTTTCTCATTTTCCTTTTTTTTTTCTTTCTTTTTCTTTCTTTCTTTTAGAATTCTGTATTATTGTTACCCTTTTTTCTGTTTTGTTTTTTTTTCTTCTCTTTAAATAAAATTTTAAAAATGTATAATTGCTATTGTAAAAAAAGAGGAAATAGGAAGCGCTATAAAAGATATAGCTGCATGTATGTTTAGGTGTGTGGGATTGATATCCATATTTCTAGATTCTTGTTGGATTGTTGAACAGATCTGTTTGCACTCTCACTGCTAGAGTGTCCACTTTGAGTGCTTTAACTTTGTAACTTGAAAAACTATTTCTAAAAGAACAATACGTAATTTATCAACTAGTGATTTCTTACTGTTTATCTTCTTTTCTTGAAATTGTGTAATATTTCTATCCTTTTTCTGTTTTTTTTTCTCTTCAAATAAAAAAAAGATGTATCATTTACAACATTCAGGACCTATTTATTGGGGAAACAGGATATTCATAAATTTTGTAATAACAGAACTTCAAAATCCATGAAGTAAAAACTGATCAAATTAAAGCAAGAACAAATCTACATTACCTAGAGATTTTTACCATTCTCTCTGCAATTGGTAGAACCACTAAACAAAAAATCCTCATAATACTGTCAACCACCCTTAACTGACATTTACAGAACACTATTTCCACCTGCAAAGTAGCCATTCTTGTAAAGTATACACAGAACAGGCACCATGATACGGTATAAACACACTGTAAATTTCAAAGGATTACAATCTTACATACAGGTTCTCTAGCCCATAATACAATCCAATTAAAGACCAATAACTTTCTAATTTCTATTTGGAAACCAAACAATGTTCTTCTATACAATCTACAGGTCAAAGAAGAAATCTTTAAGCCTTATCTATTTTTCCTTTTAAGAATTTCTGTCCTTCAGGAGGCTGAGGCAGGAGGATCACTGTGAGTTCAAGGCCAGCCCGCACTACAAAGTGAGCTCAAGACCAGCCTGAAATGCACAGTGAGACCCTGTCTCAAAAAGACAAAAATAAAATTAAACTTTAAAAGAGTTTTCCCCTTTCCAAAATGATAAAAGAATGAAAAGGAGGAATGAATAAGTAATGAAAAATACTCAAGAAACTGAACTGCCAGAAACAACCTAGATAATATGCAGCAACATGGTTCTGTAAGACCCTAACCCTAAATGGTATCTTCACCCAACAAAATAAGTGGCTAATACAGTATAAAGATTATTTTGGCCCTAAGAAAATGTATGTGTAAAGGGTTCCTTGACTTTACTAAGAAGCTGAAGTGATGATTCAGATCTTTACCAAAACCATGTAAAATATATGGTAAAACAAATTAACTGTGAAGACCAGTTTTGTTTCTTAATTTTCAATTAGTCATGAATAAATATTTTTATTAAAAAACAGAAGGAATTAATTTCTTTTAAGATGGGGGTCTCTCTATGTAGTTCAGGCTGGCCTTGAACTCATTATATAGATAGCCAAAGCTGGCCTCAAATTTATGGCAATCCTCCTGCCTCAATCTCCTGAATGCCAGGATTACTACCCAGCAGGAATGAATTTTTAACTACATGAAAAATCCAAGCTTGAAATTTATATTATAAAATACAATAGATACACAATTATCTTGTCAAATTCCTGTAAGTTTCTAAATGTTCATTCTTCACTTTCAGACTTATTCATTGCATGCAGCTCACAGTTGACTGTACTCCACTGATAATGCAAATCACACTTTCAGGAGCACTGTATTAAAGGTCTCCCCCAAGATTAAAAATGTCTCAGTCTTGCTAGGTCTCATGCACACCTGATATCTAATAAAAAAGGAAGACAGTCACATGGTGCAGTGCACACACCTGTAATTCCTGCCACACAGGAAATAACGCAGAAGGATGGTAAGTTAGAGACCAGCATGGGCAACTTAGACCTTGTCTCAAAATTAAAGGAGCTGGGAATATAGCTTAGTAGCACAGCACTTGTCTAGCATGTGCAAGGCCCTGAGTTCAATCCCCAATACTGAAACAATGTGAGAGATTTAGTTACAGAGGTCTGGGCAGAATTTCTGAAACAGGTAATAAAGAATAAACCTGTGAATAGGATTTTTATGGCAATATATTTCTATGGCAAAGCAGTGAACAAACATCTCCAAAGACTCAAACTAGAGCTAGCTTCTTTGAAAGTGTTATAACTATAAAATCCTAGACAGAACTTGGGACGCTGGGAAAACAGGCAGCCAGCAAGCAGCTCTGGTAAGTGGCTGTGGCCTCCCAAGCCATGGCCACCCCAGGGCAAGAACCATATAAGCATTTCCTCAGATCTGTGCCATGTTGGAACTTGGGGTGCTGGGAAAACAGGCAGCCAGCTCATCGTTCTGGTGGGGGGCAGGCTAAAAATCAAACATCCATCTCACCCCCCCGCCCAGCAAGTGAGAACCAGAGATCTGAGCATCTCTTGCAAGTCTGACTATATGCAATATAGCAAATAAGGGGGATTTTCTTCTGCCGTCTCTTTGAAGGCAAATATTTTTATCTTTGTTTTGCTCTGTTCTGATCAATGGTATTGCGCTATTCAACATTCTGTTTTTATAATTTCGGTATTTCCTTCAATATTGCTCTACCTGATTGAAGGAACAACTATTGTGAATAAAACCAGATACACTATTGAACCTATTGCTGTTATCCAGGTAATCTGCTGTGAGGTTCTGTACCAATTTCACTGCACTGCCTCAATTGGCTTTGCCCTGTCTTGTTCTGCTGTATTTTACTACCTTCAAAATAAATAAATAAAATACAAATAATAAGAAAAAATTTTTAAACAGTAAATAACAACGAAACAGATCAGTAAGGTACTGAGCAAGCTGAAGCATGATATAACTAAATAGATAATGGACTTAAAAAGTAAAAGGAGTAAAAGAAAGTGCTCTAAAGGATTTAACTGCATGTATATTTAAGTGTGTAGCACTGATAACCATGTTGCTAAGTTTTTGTTGGATCATTGAACAGAACTGTTTGTAGCCTCACTATTTGAATGTCCACTTTGTATGCTTTAATTTTGTAACTTGAACAATTATATCTAAGAAGACAATATGTATCAACTAGTGATTTCTTACTGTTTATTTTTTTAATTCTGTATTGTTTCTACTTTTTTCTTTTTGCTTTTTTCCCCTCTTTAAATAAATTTTTTTAAAAAATCCTAGACAGATGTGCACATCTATGTCTATAAGTATATGAATGTGAATCCATAGATGTGAATTAAAAGTCACAGGTAAAATATCTATTGAAAAGAAGTACTCACTTTGATGGTAATTTGTAAGTTTTCCTGATGAAAATCATAAAGTTTTAAAAATATAATTTACCTTATTATCTGACATTTAATGTAGATTAACCAGATTAACCAGAGCCAAAACAGCAATAAAACTTATAGCAGATGTAAAACTCTAGACAACAACAATAATCTCCAATGTCAGTCTCAGTCACAGCTCCAAACATTCTAGTTTATTTAAGGAACTAAACATTAACAAATCAATTTAACCAACAGCAAAAACATTTTGCAGAGATCAAGAGTTCAGCAACTGCTATGAATGAGACTGACATTTCCAAAAATAAAATGCATCCCATCAAATCAAATGAAAAAAAAGTAATAATTAGAAACTGCTAGATTTGTTCAGCTCATAACAGTTCAATACTCTTACTAAAATCTTCAGCACAAAAATTTCCCTCTGATTTTCAAAATACAGGATAAAATAACACTCCCTGACCATCTTCAATCACATCAATGAAAAGTTTTTTTAAAGAATACAGGAATTTTTAAATGACTCTTAAAAAGATCTTCTTTTCAACCTGTTTAATGCTCTAAATCAAATGGCCTTCCCACATTCTTACAAATAGCTAATTTCAGCCCAGCTGAATAGACTAAAAACTTTCTCATGTCTAAAGACATCCATGTGAATTTCAGCCTTCAGTATATTCACATAATTAACTGCATTAACCCATGTTTAGCAGAGAGGTCCCAAACAACTTATATTCTGACAATGGACCAGGGTCTAGTATAAATAATCTAAAATCCAAAATTAGAGACAATGAGAGCCCAGTAATCATGGTAATAAATTCCACACATTATTGGTAAAAACTGAAATTGACTGAGACCAGAATCTCAGTTTGGATGTTCCCTTCTGTGGTTTTTTGAGCTTTGTATTGTTGTAAATGTAAGGGCTTCATCAACTCACCCCCATCAAGGAGGTTGAGCCACTTAGTACCCACACTGTGACTTTGCTGTATAAATTATCCCTGATGAGGGGCCTTCACAGGAACCCACTTCCAGGATCCCTCCTGCCTCTTAGGAGCTCTCTCTTAGTAGTGTCCCTCCTTTGCGTTCTGGAATTCAATCTTCTCGTGCAGAGAACACGAACCCTTTTCCCCATCATGACAAAGGTATTCAAACAAATGAAAAGGCACAGAGAAAAACTATCGTCATGCCTTATTCATCTTTGCACATCCTCAGTAACTAACACATTGCTTTCACATATTTGGTCCTCAAAAACCACCAGATACATTGATGGATATGTGAACAAAGTGATCCATGATAGAAAGGAAATGATGGAGGAAGGAAAGAATAGCTGGAAAGGTAGGACTTTACCATCAACTAACACCTCTCTTAAATGATATTACAGTGTGAAGAGATACTTGCCTCCAATAACCATTTAATTTTACATAATAATGATCCAAAATACAAAACAATGCACAGGAAAAGAAACTAGTTGGGAACAGAAAACTAAAGAGTTTGCAGAAAGTTCAGGTAAGAATAGCTACGATATAATACTTAAATCAATGTAAGCTGGATTTCAGATTAAATCTTAACCCATTACTATAAAGTATCAATATCTCATCTCTTCCTAAAAGTTTAAAACACCACTAAAAATATTTTCTATACAAT
This sequence comes from Hydrochoerus hydrochaeris, assembly GCA_004027455.1. NCBI lineage: Eukaryota > Metazoa > Chordata > Mammalia > Rodentia > Hydrochaeridae > Hydrochoerus > Hydrochoerus hydrochaeris. Next base: position 63,553 of record PVLA01006431.1, on the reverse strand, counting down.
ACTGAAACAGTCATGTTGTTTCTCAAAATGGAGGAGAAGATACAAGTGAGAAGATATATTCTGTACCACAACAAAACAGCTGAAGACCCTGATTTCTATTTCAGCTCCCCCTACCTCTATTTTAGCTTAAACATCTTATGGGCAAATTATAAAAAGCCTATAAGACATTTTTTGAAGAAATGAAGGTTTCTATTATTTTAGGCATATATGATGATCACATTCACCATAAAGACTTTGTACCTCTACGTGATACAACTTGATTTTTCCCATTCTCCTCCCCTCTCTTCAAACCCTCTTCCTCTCCCCATTTACAAAAGCTTTGTTTCCACTTTTCCATCTTTCATCCCTTTTTTTTTACTTTTCTTTTCTTTCGCTTCCCCATTTGAACATTTTTTCTCTATTTCATAATACCTATTATACATATCGGTCCTTATTTAAACTTCAAGTTTCTCACACCAGAGAAATAAAGTGGTATTTACACGTGTGTCCAATTTACTTCACTTAAGAGTTTCTACCAAAATTGGACTCACATATATCAACATCATATTGTCTCCTAGGTGTGAGAAACTGAAAAAGTAAAGAAGTTCTAAAATGTACAATAGATAACTGTGAAACGGGAAGAAATAGTTCAAAAGAAACAAGGAAGGGTGGAAGGGAAAAGGACAGTAGGGAAAAGGAAAAAATGCAAGTCAGTTATACTATTAGTGTCTCTTAGTTCACTGAAAAAGGTTTGTTCTAACATGCATTGGAGAAATTTTTATGCCCATATTTTGTACCCTACCCTAAGCAACTACTTTAAAGATAACAACATGTAATGTGATAAATATTATTATTCTGTTTTGTTGTGAAATTTTTCCATAAAATAAAAAAAGCATTGTCTCAAGATGCATTCATTTCCTAGAAATATCTCAAGCTTATTCTTCTTAATGGCAGAGTAGTACTCCACTGTATAAAAAACACATCATCTTTATCCATTCACCAGCTGACTGGCTTTAGGGCTGTTTCCATGATTTAGCTATTACAAACTGGGCAGCTATAAGTAAGAGTGTGCATACATCTCTGTGGTATGACGTTTAATCCAGGAAGATACCAAGAAGGGGGAAACCTGGGTCAAATGGAAACTCTAGCACTAGCTTTGAGGAATCCCATCACACTGATTTCCACAGTGGCTGCACCAGTCTACACTCCCACTAACAGTGGAGAAGGGTTCCCTTTTCCCCAGTCACTCCAGCATTTGCTATTGGTTTACTTCTTGATAACAGCTATTCTTTCTGGGGTAAGATGAAATCTCAGTGTTGTTCTCAATTGCTCTCACTCTCAAATGATCAGCGACATTGAACATTTTTTCATGAGTTTATTTGCTGTTTGTACTTTTTCATCTGAGAAGTGTGTATTCATCTCAAATACTCACTTTTGGACTGGCCTTTACATTTGGGGGTGTGATTTTTTTAGTTATTTCTATATTAGAGATAGTAGTCCTTTGAGGAACCACTGGGAAGAAAATTTTTCCCACACTGGCTTTTCTCTCCATTCTCTTGATGGTTACTATTGCTATGCAAAATCTTTTTAATAAGATGAGGTCCCAGTTGTTAATTCTTTGTGATAGCTCCTGTGCAATCAGGGTTTTGTTTATAAAGTTTTTGTGTATACCAACATCTTCAAGAGTTCTACCTATTCTATCTTCAAGATTTAATGTTTTTGTTTTAATATTGAAGTTTTAGTTTAGTGCATGGTGAAAGATATGAGTCTAATTTTAATCTCTGGCATGTGGAACCTCAGGCTTTTTCCAGCACTATTAAAGAGATCACCTTTCTTCCAATGAATGTGTTTGGTCCCTTAGTCAAAGATAAGGTGACTAAGGATGTAAGGAGCTATGTCTGCATCTTGCAGTCTGTTCCATTAATCTTTTACCAGACCTGAAAGGTGAGCACAGCTCCAGTCGATGTGGATAAAACTGTTAGCAGGTTATCAGGTTATCAGGTTAGTGTCTTGGCTATTTTTCTTTCAGAGAATATGCTTGATACTTTTGTCAAAGATAAGATGCCTAAGTGTGTCTGCAGTGGCTTTGGCATCTTCTAATCTGTTCCATTGATCCTCAGGTCTGATTTTTGTCTGTATCATGCTGTTTTGACCACTGTAACTTTGTAGTGTAATTTCAAGTCAGGAATTGTGATGTCCTCTGACTAGCTTCTCTTACCCAGAATAGCCTTTGCTATTCTAGGTCTCTTCTGATTCCAAATGAATTTTAGGATTCTTTTATCTCATTCTGTGAGATATGCTGCTGGAATTTTTATCAGAATTGCATTAAATCTATATAGCAGCTTAAGAATTATTGCCATTTTCATTATCTTGGTTCTGCCTACTCAACAGCAAGGGATACCTTTCTATTTTCTGATACCTTTTTCAATCTCCTTTTTCTGAGCACTATAGTTTTCAATATAGAGACCTTCTACTTCTTTCATTAGATTTTTAGGTATCTCATTTCTTTGGATGCTTTTGTAAAAGGTGGTGTTTCTCTAATTTCCCTCTCCAGGAAGCCAGGAAGTTTGTTATTTGTGTACAGGAAGGCTATTGATTTTTGAAGAGTTGACTTTGTATCCAGCTCAGCTACTAAATTTGATTATTAAATCTAGATGTCTTTTGGTGGAGTATTTGAGGTCATCTATGTAGAATATCATATCATCCATGAATAATAATTTAACTTCTTTTCCATTCATTGTTCCTTTTTTGTCTTTCTCTGGCTAAAGTTTCCAGAACTATATTAAGTAAGAGTGGTGACAATATCACATGAGTGTTGCTTTCCATCCTTTAACTTTTAGTCTATGGATTCCTTCTTGAATTAAGTGTGTTTCTTGTGTGCAACATACTGTTGAATCTTGCTTTTTTAATTTTTTTTTTATTTTAAAGAGATTAAAACAAAAGAAAACAGAACAGAATAAAGCAAAGCAGAACAGAACAATACAAGCAACACAGCACTTCACAACAAGACAAAAGGACATCAACAGTGGCTACCATGTCTCTTGTTTTCTTCAAAACAGTTGAGCATACCTTCACACACAATAATAGCAAACATAACAAAACAGTATAAAAACCATTCAAAAGAATGAAAGCATTACAGGACTTCAAAACCAAATAACAGGAAATGAACAATGGCTATTAAAAATCTCATTTTCCTCAAAAAAGTTGTCCATACCATCATACATAATAAAATCAAATAAAACACAACAGGATAGAACCAATCAAAACAGAAAAACAAAAGCATGATAGGACTTCAAAACAAGATGACAGAAAATCAGCAATGGCTGCCAAAATCTTGTTTTCTTCAAAATAGCTGTTCATATCACACATAATAAAATCAAACAAAACAAAACAGAATAAAACCAATTAAATCAATGAATGAAACCATTATAAGACTTCAAAGTAATATAATAGGAAACCATGATTACCATAATACATCCCATTATATTCAAAATAGCTGCCCCTACCATCAGACAGAGTAAAATCTAACAGAAAAAGACAAAACAAAGCCAAACCTAACAAAATTGTGAAAATAATGTAAGACTTCAAGACAAGACAATAAGAAATTAACAGTAGTGTCCACCTTTCCCTCCCAGTATTTCCTTCCCTTTGCTCTTACAATAACTATTTTGCTTTTGGATCCCATTAACTCCTTCTGCTTCTTATGCTAGGGTTCATGCGTATGAGTCCAAATTGTTTTGCCCTTGAACATGATCTCCAATTGCATCCATCTACCTACAAGAGCCTCGAGATTATTCTACTTTAAAGCTGGGTAGCTTTCCACTGCAGGGAAATACTGTCTTTCTTATCCATTTTGCAGTTGATGAGCAAGTTACTCTTGCTTTTTTTTTCTGGTCTCCTGTCACATGAAGCAATTGTTTTCTCTCCTTTGCTTTTCAGTCTATGAATTTCCTTTCCAGTTAAATGTGTTTCTTGTGTACAGTGTATCGATGGATCTCGTTTAGTGACCCATTCTCCCTGTGTTTCTTTTTATTGCTGAACCAAGGCCATCGACATTAATGGTTACAACTGGCATACACTGGTTTGTCTCTGCCCTGCTCTCCTCCTGTTATTGGCCTCCACTTTTCCCCTTCATTCAGTTGCCTGTCTTGCTTGGAGAGCCTCCTCTGCTGCTGTTCCTGGAACCACTGTCATCTTTATCTCTCTCTAGAATATTCTTCAGCACTCTGTAGGGTTGGTTTGGCAGTCATGAATTCCTTCAGTTGTTCTTTATCATGGAAGTATCTTGCTTTTCCATCTATTTTGAAAAATAGTTTTGCTGGGTAGATCAATCTGGGTCAGAAGTTGTTTTCTTTCAGGGTTTGAAATACTTCACTCCTAACTCTTCTTGACTTGATGGTTTGGGTTGATAAGTCTGCTGTGATTCTGACTGGTTTTCCTTTATAAGTGATCCATTTCTCTTCTCTAACAGCTTTTAATACTCTGTTCTTGTGTTGAATTTCTGAGATCTTGGTTATTATATGTCTGGGTATAGATTTACTTCAGTTATGGCTAGTTGGAGGTCTATATACCTCACTTACCTGAATGTCACTTCCTTTTCCCATGTTTGGGAAGTCTTCTGCTATTACTTCTGTAAATAGCCTTTTAATTTCATTTGTGTTGACCCTGCTTCTTCACCAACACCCATCACTCTTCCATTATGCTTATTTGTGTCATCTTGCAGCCATTGAATTGTTATTTCCTGATTCCTTGTTATTTTTAAGAGATCTTTCCTTTCACAATCACTAGCAGTGATCCTATCTTCAAGGTCTGAAAGTCTATCCTCAGTCTCTTTCAAGTGGTTTTGCCAGCTTTCAATTAACATTTTAATTTCCTGCATCTCTTTCAATCTGTTTCATGCATTGTAATTCCTTTCTATATTCATTCAAGGTTTCCATCATTTTCCTATGCTCCTCTTGTTTGTCTATGTCTTCTTTAGACCTGCTGAGCCATTCTTTCAGTATGTTTGTGATTTGCTCTTTTACTTGAGACATTATTTCCGATTTGACTGCTTTTACAATCTCATGAAGCTGTTTCCTTACTTCCGTTGCTATCCTCTCAGAGATTTCAGTGTGTGACTTGCGTTTTCTTCCATGACTATATCTCCTAGGCTTGTTCTGTGTGGGCTGGAGGTCTGAGATTATCTTTGGCTCCTTTGTCTTCACATTCTCCTGGGTTCCCCCCAACAAGCTAGTTGTGGGGCCCCAGGCACTTCCCACACTGGCTGCCCCTCCATGGTGTAGGGGGATAGGACAGGCACTTGGGTTTCTCTAACCCTAGATTTACAGGGAGGTAGCAGGGTGTGGGGTGGGCTTCTCCAGACATGTGCAACTACAGTGGGGCTTCCCTGATGATCAGGAGTGCTCAGAGGTGGGCTGCTTCTCTCAGCCTGTGTCTACACTGGGACTCCATGGTGGCAGGCACACAGGGAAGTGTTTCTCTGATTCTGCTGGTGGGTGATGGCTGCCTGAAGGAACCAACAGCCTCCAATGGTGGCCTACAGGTGCACAGAGCTTACCTGGCTGTGTGTCTCTGCTTCTGCTGGCTGCCCACAGGAAGAAGCCTTCTGGTGGTAGTGCCCAGCAGGCAGAGGCAGATCTGCTGGTTTTCTCTGCCCACGCTGGCTATCCATAGGAAAGGGCTTTCCAGATTACAATAGAAATTAGGATCAGAGGCTAGATAGTCCCACGGTGGTCATCTGCATGCTGCAGACCCTCACAACTCTCAGGGTGCAGTGTCATCCCCACTCCAGATGGGCACCCCTCTGCCTTCTGCAGGCACCAGCACCCAGCCACCTGAATCTTCCTTCTTGAACCATTCTGCCAGTCTGTTTCTTTTGACTGGTGAATTGAGATCATTAACAGTGATGGTTATAATTAACATGTATTGATTTATCCTTATCATTTCATTTTCCTGTTGTTGGTTCTTTTTCACCCTCTGTTTAGCTGTTTGCTCTTCCTGATGGATTCACTCTATTGGGGTTCATGGAGTTGTAGTCCTTGTTATCGCTTTCTAGATCTTCTTCAGAACAGTGCTGGTTTGGTGTTCATGAATTTCCTCAGATATTCTTTGTCACAGAAATATCTTATTTCTCCATCAATTTTGAAAGATAGTTTTGCAAGGTACATCAATCTGGGTTGGAGGTTGTTGTTACAGCTTGAAATACTTCAGTCTGACAGATCTAATGGAATATGCTTATAATCCAAGCTCTTGGAAGGCTGAGGCAGGAGGATTGCTATGAGTGTGAGGCAGGCAGCACTACATAGTGAGTTAAAGGCCAGCCCAGACTACAAAGCAAGTCTTTGTCTGAAAGAAAGAAAGAAAGAAAGAAAGAAAGAAAGAAAGAAAGAAAGAAAGAAAGAAAGAAAGAGACAGACAGAGACTTTACTCCAAGCTCTCAACTTGAGGGTTTGTGTTAAAAGTCAGCTGTGACTCTGATAGTTTTTTCTTTATAGGTGTTTTGTTTCATTTCACTAACACTGTTTAACATTCTCTTTTTGTGTTGAACTTCTGGAATCCTGATTATTGTATGTCTTGCTGTATACTTTTTTTGATCATGGCTAATTGGAATTCTATATGCCCCACTTATCTATAGGTCAAATTCTTGTTCCCTGCCAGAGAAGTTTTCTGCCATGACATCTGTGAACAAGTTGTTTGTATCATTTGTGCAATTTCTTGCTTTTTCATTGACTATAATGAATCATATGTTATTGTTCTTTTCATCATCTAGCAGCTTCTAGATTGATTTCTTGTGGCCCTTTGCTATTTTTAAGAAATCTTTCTTTCCAAGATCACTAACCACAAGCCTGTCTTCGCATCAGTTTATTCTGCTGCAGATTCCTTCAGGGGAATGTTAGTCTTCTGGATATCTGCTTGAATATGTTTTATGGGTTCCATTTCTTTCCTGTGTTGGGCATTCAAGCTTTCCATCATTTTCCTAAGCTCCTCTGTTTTTTACCTAAAGTTATAGAATCACAATGCATGTTTTCATTGTGATCATCATTTCTATAGTTATCGGAGAAATTATTTTTTTTAATTTTCCAGAGCCTTTAGCATTTGCTTTGTTGTTACCACCTCAGAGAAGCCAGTTGGGTGATTTTTGGATTACCTTGTTTCATTGCTCTCTGGGTTTGCCTTTGTTGACCTGGATGTCTAGGGTTGCATCATACTTAAGTGTTCTCTCTCTCTCTCTCTTTTTTTTTTTTTTTTTTGTACTGGGGATTGAACTTATGACCTCACACTTGCTAGGCGGGCACTTATGCCACTAAGCTAAATCCTTGGCTCCTCATTTTTTATCTTTTTTTTTTTTTAACTCCTGGGTTCATGCTTGTAGATTGCCTGTGGTTAGTGGCTTCATCACTAGTATTTAGAACCATTAGGAAATGACTACTTTTCCGAGCTGTCTTCCAGGTAGCTGGCTTCTGGGCTTTGAGTCTGTTGCAAGATACTACCTGTTATGGCTTGAGTCTGGATGTCCCCCTCAAAGCCTCATGCAGTTATGGAGGCGGGCTTCTAGAGTTTGCGAATGCCTTATGGTGTGGCTGGGATTATAGCTTGTGAGTGCTACACCCAAGTAGATGTGATCTACACAAAAATATAAGAAACAGAAAGAGTCTTTTCTCCATGCACTTCCCTTCTTTGCTTTTGTTGCTTTTGCTGTTTTCCACCACCACAAAGTGTTTCCCCTGTGCCATGTGCTACTCTACGTTGGAGCCAGCCAAGTATGGACTGAAACCTCCACAAACTATGAGCTAAATAAACCTTTTCCTCTTTAATTTTGGGTGCTGGGTATTTTGTCTCAACAATGAGAGAAAAGTATCCAAGACACTACTTCTTTGATTTACTAGGGATGAGAAGTTGCTATCTACTTGGCCCAACTCCAGTTCTTTGGTACTGGCCCACAGTATTTTCTATGACCCTTAGGCAATCTTGGTCTTGCTATATATCAGGAAGAACAGCTAGTTAGAACAATTATGTCACTTTAGCTACAGGGATACAATCACAATAACAATTGCATCAAACAGCCTTAAAAAATGACAAAATGAGGTAGCTATCAATTTGCCACCTTTAGCCATATGAACTAGATTTATGGTTATACAACAAAATCTAAAACAAATCAGAAAATTATATGAAGTAAATAAGCTGGCTTTACCCTCAGGAGAGAAAATTTTAAAATGGGTTATAGGAAAAAATAAAGAAATAGAAGAAAAAGGAGAAGTTATAAGCAAGGTTGGTTGGTCATGGCTAATTGGAATTAAAAGAAATAAAAGGACAATCATACAAACTTTGGCAAACTGCAGAAGACAAGAAAAAGAGACAAGGAAGAAATTAAAAAAAAAAAAAGACCAGAATAACAACCACAAAAAAACTAGAAACTATATTCACACTCACAGAAAAACAAGATCAAATGATGAAGTACATTGAAAAAAAAAAAAAAAAGGAAAGAAAGAGAAAAAAGTGTTCACTTTAAGGTTTGTCTCTGCCACGGTAGACAACACCAGATCCACATTGATTTATCCCAGTGAGCCAGCAGTAGCTTCACAGTAGGGTAGTGGATAATCTGAGCCCGTGCCTTTATTTACTCTGAAATTCATGCTTTTTTCTGGCCATGAGACTGGAACCAGACCTGTTCAGCATGCAACAGTCAGCACACATTCTGTGGGCTGGACCTCAGCTGGAAGCCACTAGATGGAGCCAGCTTGTTCTGGGTTCTGAGCTCAGTTGGGCCCTCTCCAAGATAGCTCCCAGCCAGTATCTTTTTTCTCAGGATGGCCAAATCCATGCCTTTCACCAGCCAGTGAAGTCCATGGTGTCCACTGCTCCAATGCACTGCGGCATCTCAGAGTCATGGAGGCCTCTGAGGTTGCTGACAGTCAACATGTGTCCACAGATTTGAACTGTTCCCCCTGCACAATGAGTCCATGGTGTCCACTGCTCCACTGCACTGCAGCATCTCCACATGGAGGCCTCTGGGGTACCGACAGTCACCATATGTCCACAGGTTTGAACTGTTCCTCCCACACAGTGAGTAGCAACTCAGGGAAAAGGCACCACCCGCCACATCTTTCTTTGTTGAAGTTTCTTCCCTCTTCCCACAGGCTTCAATTCTCACTTCGGAACCTTCCTGGGTCCAGGGATCCCACTCCCCTCCTCCTTCTCTTCCTCAAGCTGCTATATTCTAGTGTCTGGAGAATGAAATCTCAGAGAGGCTCTTTCTATGCTGCTTACCACTCTGCCAACTTTCCAGAGGTCCAAGTGACGAATACTTTAAAAGTTTCTTTCTTCCACTCAGGCAAAATGTCCAGTAAAGGGATTTCTCCAGAGTTAGGTCACTGAGGGCCTCCTAGAACAAATGCACCTTAGGTCTGGGACATTTGGTAATGCTATGGGGAATTTCTCTAAAGAATATGGAGGAGCCGCTAAAAAGAAATTTTTATAGTCATCAACATCTTGAAAAACAGGTGTTTGAATTTCAAAAAAACAACTAACATACTGAAAAGGACAAGTAAGCATAAAATGAAAAACAATACTATTCATTTGCATGTTTATTACTTAGGAACTTGTTGATTTTATTATCCAGAAGAGAGAGTCATGCCAAAAAAAAAAAAATTCAAGATATCTTTGTAAGATAATCTAACAACAAAGCCTTTGACTGAGTCAAGGATGACTTTAGTTCCTAATGGTTTAGTGATTATAAAGTATTTATTTTCTGAAAACAGCTTTTTCAAAACCACGTTTTAACAGCTTTCAATTAAGAAGTAAGAAAATGTTGAGGAAAAGAGACTCTCACTCTTGTCTTGCTCTCTGAGATATTTTTAAGTGGATTATTATAATAAACTTCTTATAGGTTAGTAACCTTTACATAATTATGAAAACTAGCTATTGGAGTCTTTTCTTTTTCATTTTTTTATTTTAAAGAGAATAAAACAAAAGGGGACAGATCTAAGCAGATCAGAACAGAACAATGTAAGCAACACAGCACTTCACAACAAGACAATTGGATATTAACAGTAGCTATCATAATGTCTCTTTCTTTGAAATAGTGGAGCTTAGCTTTACACACAATAATGTCAAACATAACAAAACAGAATAAAACCGCTCAAGAGAATGAAAGTATTGCAAGGCATTCTGAACCAAATAACCAAAGATGAACAATGGCTGCTATATTATCTCATTTCCCATAAAAATTTTGTTTTTACTATCACACATATTAAAATCCAATAAGACACAACGCAATAGTGGTGATAAAAAAAAAAAACAAGAGCATGGTAGGACTTCAGAGCAAGATGATATTAAATCAACAATGGTTGCCATATTGTCTTGTCTTCAAAGTAACTATTCATATGATCACATATATTAAGATCAAACAAAACAGAATAAAACCATTCCAACCAATGAATGAAAACATAAGACATCAAAGCAGTATAATGCTGAAACACAATTTCCATAAAATCTTCTGTACTCTTACCATTTCTTACACTAGAGAGACTACATGGTATTTATACATGTGAGTTTAATTTATTTCACTTATGAGTATAGATTCAAGTTGCATCCATTTATTTATAAATATCTCAATGTGATCATTCTTTATAGCTATGTAGTACTTCACTGTATAAAAGTACAACTTTTTTATCCATTCCTCGGTTGATGGGCACTTAGGTTGTTTCCAAGATCTGGCTATTACAAATTGTGCTGCTACAAACATGGGGGCACATATATCACTGTGGTATGATGTTTTCAGATCTTCTGGGAATATGCCTAGGAGTGGAATAGCTGGGCCAAATGAGACTTCCAACACCAGCTTTTTGAGGAATCTCCAGACTGACCTCCACAGTGGTTGTACCACTCTAAGCTCCCACCAACAATGCGGAAGAGTTCCTTTTTCCCCCCAGCCTCAACAGCATTTGTTGTTGATCCTGGCCATTCTTTCTGGAGTGAGATGGTATCTCAGTGTGGTTTTAATTTGCATTTCTCTAATGATAAATGATGATGAACATTTTTTCATGTATTTATTTGCCATTCGTATTTCTTCATCTGAGAACTGTGTGTTCATCTCGGATGCCCATGCTGATTCTTTTTAATTCTTTATAAGTTCTAGACAGAAGTCCTTTGTCTGAGGGACAGTGCACTAAGATTTTTTTCCCAGTTTGTAGGTTTTCTTTGTACTCTGCTGGAGATTTCTTTGGACATGCAGAAACTCTTTAATAAGATGTGATCCCAGTTATTGATTCTGGGAAGTATTTCCCGTGCAGTTTGGTTCTTGTTCATGAATTCTCTACCTACCCCTATATCTTCAAGATTTTTACCTACTTTGTCTTCCAACAGATTTAGTGTTTCTGTTTTAATATTTAGATCTTTGATCCATTTGGCTTTTACTTTAGTACATGGTGATAGGCATGGGTCTAATTTTAGTTTTTGGCATATGCATAGCCAGTTTTTCCAGCACCATTTATTAAAGAGACTGTTGTTCTTCCAGTGAACATGCTTGGCCCCTTTATCAAAGATAAGGTGGTAGAGTGTGTTCGTAGTTGTATTTTCTAGTCTATTCCACTGATCTTCAGGTCTGCTTTTACTCCAATACCATGCTGATTTTATTACAGTAGCTTTGTAGTGTAACTTCAAGTCAGAGATTGTGATGCCTCCTGCCTTGGCTTTGCTGCTTAGAATTACCTTTGCTATTCTAGGTCTCTTCTGGTTCCAGATGAATTTTAGGAGTGATTTCTCTAGATTTATGAGGTATGTTAGTGGTATTTTCATTGGGATTGCATTGAATGTGTATAACGGTTTTGGGAGAATGGCCATTTTTATAATATTTACTCTTCCTATCCATGAACAAGAGATGTCTTTCCATTTTCTGAGGTCCTCTTCGATTTCTTTTTTCAGGGTATTATAATTTTCCCTGTATAACTCATTTACATCTTTGTTAGATTAATTCCTAAGTATTTCATTTTTCTGGATGCTAGTGTGAAAGGTGTGGCTTCTCTTATTTCTCTCTCAGTGATTTTGTTCTTAGTGTATAAGAATGTTATTGATTTCTGAGTACTGACTTTGTATCCAGCTACATTGCTGAATTTATTTATTATATCTAGGACTTTCCATGGAGGTTTGGGGGTCTTCTATGTAAAGTATCATGTCAACAGCAAATAATGAAAATTTAACTTCTTCTTTTCCTATCTTTACTCCTTTTATTTCTCTCTCTTGTCTAATTGCTCTGGCTAGTATTTCCAGTACTATATTGAATAGGAGCGGTCATAAGGGACATCCTTGTCTTGTGCCTGATTTCAAGGTAAAGGGTTTCAGTTGTTGGCCATTTAATATGACACTGGCTGTTGGTTTGTCATAGATGGCCTTTATCATACTGAGGTAAATACCATCTATTCCAATTCTCTGTAAGGTTCTTCTCATGAATGGGTGTTGGATCTTATCAAAAGCTTTTTCTGCATCTATAGAAATGATCATGTGATTCTTGCTTTTGGCTCTATTGATATGGTGGATTACATTTATTGATTTATGTATGTTGAACCATCCCTGCATGCCTGGGATGAATCCCACTTGGTCATGGTGTATGATCTTCTTGATTATTTGCTGCATCCTGTTTGCCAATATTTTACTGAGAATTTTTGCATCTATGTTCATTAGGGAGATTGTCTTGTAGTTCTCTTTTTTAGTTGGGTCTTTCTCAGGTTTTGGTACTAGAGTGGTATTTGCTTCCAAGAATGACTTATGGAGAACTGCTTCCCTTTCAATTTCACTGAAGAGTCTGAGGAGTGTCGGCATTAAGTCTTCTTTGTATTTCTTGTAGAATTCTGCTGTGAATCCATCTGGGCCTGGGCTTTTCTTTCTTGGTAGGGACTTGATTACATTTTCAATTTCATTAATAGAAATTGGATTATTCAGCAGTTTTACATCTTCTTGATCCAGCTTTGGTGGTTCGTATGTTTCTAGGAATCTGTCCATTTCTTCTGTGTTATCAAACCTATGAGAGTAGTTTTTGAAATAATTGTTGATGATCTTCTGTATTTCCACAGGGTCAGTAGTGATTTCTCCTTTTTCATTCTGTATTGCATGAATTTGAGTCTTTTCTTTCCTTTTTTTATTAGGTTGGCAAGGGGCTTGTCAATTTTATTTATTCTTTCAAAGAACCAACTCTTTGATTCACTGATTCTTTGAACTGTTTTCTTAGTCTCTATTGCATTAATCTCTGCTCTGATCTTTATAATTTCCTCCCTTCTTTTGGCTTTGGGCATGGCTTGCTCTTCTTTTTCTAGATGTTGCAGGTATAATATCAGGTTGCTTATTTGTGTTCGTTCTGTTTTTCTTATGTGGGAACTCAGTGCAATAAATTTTCCTCTGAGCACTGCTTTCACTGCACCCCACAGATTCCGGTAAGTTTTATTAAGTTGTATTGGTATTTTTGTTTGCTTGTAGATATTGTTTAATTTCTTCTTTAATTTCCTCTATGACTCATTGATTGCTCAAGAGTGTATTATTTAATTTCCATGTGTTTGTGGGGTTTTTGCAGTTACTTTTATCATTAATTTCCAGGTTCATGGCACTATGATTCGATAACATGCATGGGATAATTTCAATTCTTTTGCATTTACTTAAATATGTTCTGTGGGTTAGTATATGGTCTATTTTAGAGAATGTACCATGTACTTTTGAGAAGAATGTATATTCTGATGTTGTTGAATGGAACACTCTGTATATGCCTATCAAATCAATTTGTTCACAGGTGTGATTCAGTTCTGTTATTTCTTTGCAGATTTTCTGTGTAGTTGATCAATCCCTTTGTGTCAATGGTGTGTTAAGATCTCCGGTTATAATTGTGTTATTGCCTATTTGATTTTTCATTTCTGTTAATACTTGCTTTGTGTAGTTGGGTGCTCTGGAATTTGGTGCATATATATTTAAGATTGTTATCTCTTCCTCTTGCAGTTATGTAGTGATCTTCTTTATCTCTTTGGACCATTCTTGGTTTGCCAAGTTCACATGGTCTACAAACAGAATAGCTACCCCCACTTTTTTGTTGAGTTCCTGTTGCATGGGGCATTGTTTTCCATCCTTGGACTTTCAGTCTATGAGTTTCCTTTTGGGTTAGATGGGTTTCTTGTAGACAGCATATGGTTGGATGTTGTTTCTTGATCCATTCTGCCAGTCTGTTTCTTTTAATTGGTGAATTGGGGCCATTAACATTAATGGTGATAACTGTTACATATCATTTTATTGTTGACATGTTATCTTTCTGCTGTTGTATCTTGATCTTTCCCTTCTGTTTAATTGTCTGTATTGCTTAGTGGTTTTTTCCTATGTGTATCTAGAATGTCTTTCAGTATTCTTTGTAGGTTTGGTTTGGTAATCATGAAGTTCTTCTGCTGTTCTTTGTCATGGAAGTATCTTATTTCTCCATCCATTTTGAAGGGCAGTTTTGCAGGGTACATCAGTCCAGGTTGGAAGTCGTTTTCTTTAAGGATCTGAAAAACTTCACTCCATGCTCTTCTTGACTTCATTGTTTGTGTTGAGAAGTCTGCTGTGATTCTGATAGGTTTTCCTTTATAGGTGACCTGTCTTTTCTCTCTAACAGCTTTTAATATTCTGTTCTTATGTTGGATTTCTGGGATGGTGATTATTGTATGTCTGGGTATAGTTTTGTTTTGGTTATGGCTATTTGGAGTTCTATATGCTTCACTAATCTGTATGTCAGTTTCCATACTCATGTTTGGGAAGTTTTCAGTTATTACTTCTGTAAATAGCCTCTTGATATCATTTGTGTTTTCCCCTTCTTTTTCTTTTATCCCTATTAATCTTATATTGTTTTTCTTTGCATCATCTTGCAGCTGTTGAATTGTTATTTCCTGATTTCTTGTTATTGTTAGAAGATCTTTCCTCTGCTGTTCACTAGCTGTAATCTTATCTTCGAGTTCTGAGATTCTATCTTCACTTCCGTTGAGGCGGTTTTTGCAACTTTCATTAGAGTTTTTGATTTCCTGTATATCTCTTTGAATCTGCTTAATGCATTCTGTTTGTCTCTTAAACTGTTCATTCAGGGATTCTATCATTTTGCTTTGTTTCTCTAATTTTTTAGGTGTGTCTTCGTTGGATGCATTCAGTATTTTTTTCACTACTTTTATCATTTCTTCTTTTACCTGGGAGAATATTTCTGATTTGAGTTCCTCATAGCTTCCCATACTTGCTTCTTTATTTCAGTTGATATCATTTCATGCATTTCAGGTGTATGTATAGTATTTTCGTCTATGTATATAGCTCCTAGGTTTTCTTGGGATGGGCTGGAGGTTTGAGATTTCATGTTGGTCTTTTGTTTTGTCATTTTCCTATATTTCCGTGTTTCCAGTGATTTTCCAGAGCTTTCCCTGGATGTGTTGGAAATCACCTCCTGAGCCCTCTGCTACGTGGACTCACTTAGCTTTGGCTCCCTTTCTGTGGTGGGCCTGGCTCCTCTGTTTGAATGAAGGTCACTGGGCACAGTCCACTCAAGCCCTCAGAACCTCTGGAGCCTAGTCCAGTGAGCTAAGGAGGCTGGGCAGGTACCCAGCCTCCAAGAGTGATGGTCCCTAACTTTTCCGGGCCTGCCCTGGCGAGCTGCAACTCACCTCACAGTGAGGCGCTGGCTTGGCTTCCCCTTCGGCGGGCCTGACTCCCCTGGTTGAATGAAGGTCAGTGGGCACAGTCCACTCAAGCCCACGGAACCTCTGGAGCCTAGTCCAATGACCTAAGGGGACTGGGCAGGCACCCAGTCGCTGGGATTGATGGTCCCAAACTTTTCCTGGCCTGCCCTGGCGAGCTGCAACTCACCTCATGGCGCAGTGCCGGTTTGGCTCCGCTATTAGAGTCTTACAGTAGGTATATCAATTTTCAGTGTATCAGTACCTTCAACCAACAGATGTTGTGTCACAGAATTTTATCATCTTAATCTTAAAAGAATAAAACAAAGTAATGTAGCCATACCTTAAAAAAGAATTTAAAGTCAATAAAGAAATCAATAAAAAATGTCAGTAATCTCATATCCCACCCTACTCCTACAGAAAGTTTTTCTACATCTTCTTACAGTGGTTTTGTCCAGTCTCTTATATAGTAACAAATATATTTACTGGGGTTCTACTACATGCCACAGATTCATTTAGTGCACGTGTATTTTTCAGTAGGCATTAACAAATAGGTATCAACAAAGTATAATGACTAACTTAGAAAAGATGATATTGCTCCCACTGGACACATGATAAAAGATAAAATGTAGAGCATCTAAGTAAATGCTTAAGGCCTGGAGGTCAACCCATGAGCCCAGGGAGCCTGACCCCCATCCATACCAGGTGCACTCCCACCAGCTTGAGTGCAGACACCCTCTACAGTCATTAATGCCAACCAGGAATCACAAAATCATGAAAAACAGAGAATTCAGAGATTCCCTCTAGCTTTAGAGAGTCTGTCAGTGTTTCAGTGTCCACTGTCTTTCACCCAGAGTTGATGCTTTGTACAGTAAGAGAACAGATTATAAATTACAAGTTTTAAGAGAACAGATTATAAATTACAAGCCCTGTCTAACAGGGCTCTATACCTGGGAGTAGGATTGTGGATAATTTAAACATTTTTCTTATTTCTCTATCATTTTATTTTTAACCATAAGACCATATCATTTTTATAGTCAAATGAAAGATGAAACTAGGTCCAATTTTTCAAGTGGTAAGTGGTCAATTTAGAGTAGGAGATTTTAGAAAAATCCTAGCTCCTACGACTATGTTGTTAAAATTAGAAAGACAAAGAAGACACTCTAAACACAGATATCAGAAAACTTCCCAAGCATGGGAAAAGGAAGTGACATTCAAATAAGTAAGGCATATAGAACTTCAACTAGCCACAACCAAAATAAATCTATACCCAGATATATAATAATCAAGATCCCAGAAATTCAACACAAGAACAGAATATTAAAGGCTGTTAGAGAAAAGAAACAGATCACCTATAAAGAAAAACCCATCAGAATCACAACAGACTTCTCAACACAAAGCATTAAGTCAAGGAGTGCTTGGAATGTAGTATTTCAAGTCCTGAAAGAAAACAACTTCCAACCCAGATTGATGAATCCTGCAAAACTATGTTTCAAAATTAATGGGCAAACAACATAATTCCATGACAAAGAACAACTGAAGGAATTCATGACCACCAAACCAACCCTACAAAAAATACTGAGGGACATTCTAGAGAGAGATTTTTTTTTTAAAGACCATGGTTCCAGGAACAGCATCAGAGAGAAACCACCAAGCAGGGCAGACAATGGAATAGAGGGGGAAAGTAGGCAGCCAATGACAGGAAAAAAGCATGCAGACACGAAGCAGAGCATGTTGGCCATAACCATTAATGTAGATGGCCTCAACTCACCAACAAAAAGAAATACAGCAGAGTGGATCAGGAGACAGGGCCCATCAATATGCTTTATACAAGAAATACATTTAACCTGAAAGGGAGTTTATAGACTGAAGGTCAAAGGAGAGAAAGCAATACTCTATGTGACAGGGAACCCAAAAGAAGTGGGGGTAGCTTGCCCATCAGCTGCAGACAGGACAACAAAGTCATGGCACTTTTATATAATGGAAAGCTACTAAGCTATAAAGAAAGATAACCTTGAGGCTCTTGTAGGTAAATGGATACAACTTGAGATCATGTTTATGGAAGAAATGGTTCAGAGTCACATGAGTGAATATCGTGTTGTCTCCCTAGTATAAAAAACTAAAGGAGTTAGTGGGATCCAAAAGGCACAATACATACTGTGAAACCGAAAGGGGAGGAAGTGTCTAAAAAGGGAAGGCAGTAGCCACTGTTAATCTATCATCATGATTTGAAACCCACATTGTTTTCATTGTTCTGTTTAGTTTGGTTTCACTCTGTTTCAGTTTGCCTAATTTTATTGTATTTGATGGCAAAGACAGCTATTTCAAACATAATAAAATATATTATGGTAGCCATTATTGATTTCCTACTAGCTCGTTTTGAAGCCCTGTATTGCTTTCATTGTTTTGTTTTGACTGAATTTATGCTACTTTGCTTTGTTTGATTTTATCATGTCTGATGGTATAGGAAACTACTTTGAAGAAAACAAGATGCATTATGTTACCCATTGTGGTTTTACTATTATCTTATTTTGAAGTCCTGTACTGCTTCCACTGTTTTGTTTTTATTGGTTTTATTTTGTACTATTTTGTTTGATTTTATTATGCCTGAAGGTATGAGCAGCTCTTTTGAAGATAACAAGAGGCATTATGGTAGCCATTATTGATTTCCTTGTATTTTGTTTTAAAAACTGTACCACGTTCATTGTTTTGTTTTGACTGACTCTATTCTGTTTTGTTTGGTTTGGTTTTAATCTCTTCAAAATAAAAATTTTAAAAATAAAAATAAATAAATAAAAACCTAGATGGATGAGTTCCATTTACCCTCTTAGAATTTACTGGTGGGAAAGGGGAAAGATCCTTCTACAAGAACAAATGATTGAGGGTTCCTAAAGACTTTCTTTACCTAACAAGATTTATCAACCTCTTTCCTCCTTTGGTCTTCTAAAAAACTAGTCATCCCTCAAAGGGCTCTTGAAGTCATCTCCTCTCAAAATATTTTCTAAAATCCTACTTTATTCTCTTTCTATTTTCACTCTTGTTCATTACTTATCACTGCATTGCACTGACATGTATTTATACAAACTGCTTTGCTAATCTAAAAGATCTTCAATGTCAAGTTCACCTTGGTCACCTGCATTTCGTACTGATTGGCATAGTACCTAACAATAAAAGAGACTGAAAACTATTTCTGTAAATTAAAGGAAACAGAGGATAGTATTTCTGGAATTCTTCATCTTCACTAAACAAAAATAGGAATGACAAAACACTTAAAATATACTGCTTAGCTCTTGCAGTACTTCAAAGTTAAATCTCATTTATACAACTTACTCTGATTTAAGAACTGATACTTTACCTGGACTAGGCTGAAATTTGCCTTGGCAACTCATATAGTCAGAGTTTTCTAGAAATAGGAAAGGTGGCTGCCACCACAGTCCACCACAATAAAGAAACATAAGGAACTGCATTTGCTGAATTCTTAAGAGACTTCTTTGTACCATTTTTTTTGGGGGGGGAGGGTAATTGGGAATTGAACTCAGGACCTCGTGCTTGCCAGACAGGCACTGTACCACTGAGCTATATCCCCCGCACTAAAAAGAGATTTCTTAAGGGCCACAGAACAGTTTTTTAGTATATGAAAAAGTACAGTATCTCTGAAATACCAATAATCAAAAGTAAATGCTATACCCAGAGCAACACTCGATCAATAGCTGCTTGGCACTGAGCATTCTCAGCAGGCCACACTTGGATTTCCCCTTCCATCTGTTTGCAGGACTGCATGGAGATCCCGACTGCACACCTTCACTCACTCAACCCTTGTTAGGCAGATGGGAAAGACAGTGCCATTGTTTCCCACAGGTATTTTAAGTAAAGGTATCTGCCTTCTCCTTTCATTACTTCTAATTTTCTTTTCCGAGGTTTTTTTGTTTTTGTTTTTGTTTGTTTTGGTACCAGGAATCAAACTCAGGACCTTGTGCTTTCCAGGTAGGTGCTTGTGCCACTGAACTATATCCCCAGCCTTAAAAAGTATTTTCAAAAAAAATATTCTTTTGACTCAGCAATTCCATCCCTAGAACTATTTTCAGAAGAATTATTTTCCAAAATGAGCAAACATATGTGTAAGAAACCAGAAGCATCCCACAGACCCATCAACAGTAAACTGATTAACATTTTCACCAGTACAATGAAAGATGGCCATTGAATGCTGAAGCTCTATAATTATGAAAATGAAAATATATTCACTATATCCTGTTAAAAATACAGAGGCAGAACAATATTAACATGACATTTTTATATTTAAATATGAAACAAATTCATACATCTACTTATATATTTATCTGTACATGCTTAGAAACATCTAAAAGATATTAAGGACTATATCTGACAAATAGGATGAACATATGCTACATAAATTTCTGCAATATATCTGTACTTTTTGTTTTTGACTTGTGTATTTTTAAAAAGTAAAAGAATGAATAATGGTTAAAAGCACAGATTCTGAAGTACACGACCCTTATTTTCATGTCTACCATCTACCCATAATGGTACCTGTCTCCCTCGGCACCTCTATTTGCAAAGGAGAGACCAAAACAAATATCAATGATATGCATATACGCAACAATAACTTTATGCTATAGAGCTCTAAATCAGTTAACAAATGGAAAACCCTGAGAAGGATGCACAGCACAAAGTGTTACATGAGATACGCCCACTATTGCGGTTCTTGAGGTAACGTTCTTACAAAACATCCCATCAATCAAGCCACCTCCCAGAAGCCCATATGGATCCTAATGAAACCAACAAGATTATCAGTAAACAACTGCTACAGTACAGACACTGGCTCTGGGAACCAGTCAGCAATATTTCAGTGTTACCACTGACTAGCAATCTAGAATACAGAGTCCAGCAAAGCTCTTTATCACCAGGTTAACTCATTGTTCAAGGGAGGAAGCTGACTTATATAATTTGACAAATTCTAATATCTTAATAAGATAACTTTACTGCTTAAAATTACAAATCTTTACACTTGCCTAAGAAATATACTTCAAATCAGGAGATCAAAATCTGAAAGACAGGCCTCATAAGAGAAAACAGTCTCCTTCAGTAGCCGTCTCTTTAAAAAAAAAAAAAAAAGTAGTCTCTTAACTGTAGGGGGAAAAAAAAAATCTTAGTTACTGTTCTCACTGGTGAGACAAAATACCTGACACCAACAGTGAAAGAAGGGACGGTTTACTGTAGGTCACAGTTTGCAGAGGTTTCAGTTCATAGTTGGCTGGCTCCAAGGCAGGGTGGCATGGCAAGAAGAAAGCAGCAAAGCAGCAAGGCAGTAAGTGAAGAGACAGCAGCCGCCCACTTTCTATCCATTATACTCCATCAGGGCTACCCATCCTCAGGGTAGACAGCACTCACACCCCGGGCGGGCCACCCTTCATCCTAACATAGCACCAAGAATCAATCCCAGCATCACATCCTTGATCCCAGCATCACACACCCTCGATCCAGCTACCTCCACAAAGGCCCACCTATGGCCCCGTGAGATATGAGCCGTAACAAAGGACTTCCTCCATCTGAACATTACCCAACCACATTCCTTCCAAGCAGTCTATGAATCACTCAATCTGTTCCTTTAGAGTTACCTCTCATCTACCCCACTAATCCATGCCATAAAGCCAAAGCAGTGGTATTTTACTCCACATTCACCAAGACTCTACAGTTTCATAACTACATGGAGAACAAACAACTTTTTCCCATTTGCTAAAAATTTAAATATACTTCATAGTACAAAATCAAACACACACATATACTCACACCACCATCACCACAACCACCAATAACAGCAGCAGCAACAATAAATAGTAAGCACTTACACGGAATGCTGCAAGGATGATTCTTGTTACTTTTTCTTTGACAGATTCTTGAAGGATGTCAGAGAGAACAGGAATGATATTGTAGCGCCGCAGGTGTTCGCACATTTGAGGACTGAATGCCAGAAGCCATATTGAAAAAATCATTTGATATTGGAGTTGAAAACCACATTTGTTACTCAAAACTCCCATTATGCTGAAAAGGAATACACAATTAGAAAACATTTAGTATGATGGCAAAACAAAACATAAATGTGAGAGCACCCTCCTTACATAATAACAGAACAAGTCTCTCTGAATATATCCTCAGTTTCAGTTTTGTCTCCACCAGCAGTAACTCAGAGAGCCACTTCCAATACAAAAGTCACAAACCCTCAAGAATTAGAAGCAGGAAAACAGTAAAAAAGGAAATTGAGATTGCAAGAACATAGAACATGAAAGAAAACTGACAACATAGAATGAAAATCAACAGAAGATGATGACAAAATAGGCACCTTCCAGTCAAATTTCATAGCCAGATTTTCAGTATAGGCAAGCAAGAGGATAGCTTTAAAATACAAAGGAAATTCAGAGGAACCCATGATAAGACCAAATTTGACACAGCCAATCAATGCATTAGGGGTCAGGAAAAAAGCCTCAGAAGCTTCCCGCTTTCTCTCTGATTTCATCAATAAGAAAAAGCAGGCACTTCATGGAAATGAAAGACGTTATCCCAAAGAGATAATATATGTAACAGAAGACAGCTTAGGAGACTTCCCAAGGGAATATCTGCATTCAGATAGTGAAAGTCACTTGTATACAATGGAGTACCTACTCAGCAATAAAGAATGATCACATTGACATATTTATAAATAAATGGATGCAACTTGAATCCATACTCATAAGTGAGATAAATCAAACTCACATGTATAAATACTGTATAGTCTCCCTAGTGTAAGAAATGGTAAGAATACAGAAGATTTTATGCTAATCATGGTTCACCATTATATTGCTTTGAAGTCTTATGTTCTCATTCATTGGTTGGAATGGTTTTATTCTGTTTTGTTTGATCTTATTATATGTGATGGTATGAATAGTTACTTTGAAGAAAAGATAATATGGCAGCCATTGTTGATTTAATATCATCTTGCTCTGAAGTCCTACCACGCTTTTGTTTTTCTATTACCATTGGTTCTATCATGTTGTGTCTTATTGGATTTTAATATGTGTAACAGTATAAACAAATTTTTTTATGGAAAATGAGATAATATAGTAGCCATTGTTCATCTTCAGTTATTTGCTTCAGAATGCCTTGCAATACTTTCATTCTCTTGAGTGGTTTTATTCTACTTTGTTATGTTTGACATTATTGTGTATAAAGCTAAGCTCAACTATTTCAAAGAAAGAGACATTATGATAGCTACTGTTAATATCCAATTGTCTTGTTGTGAAGTGCCGTGTTGCTTATATTGTTCTGTTCTGATCTGCTTAGATCTGTCCTCTTTCGTTTTATTCTCCTTAAAATAAAAAAAAAGACAGTGAAAGTCAAAAATGCTCAAATAAGACCATGTAAAGTGACCAGCTCAACGCAGTGGTTACGAAGTTCTTACACTTGGCTTTGTGATACTGTGCCTGAGACCCTGAGAACCACATCTCTGCTATACCTCTGGCTCCTCCGAGGCTCTGCCAAGAGTCAGTCAGGAGCTGACTGCAAAGAGGGAGATGGAAGGCTTCTCCTCTTGGCTTCCCATTCCTGTGAGCCCTTCCTTGGCAACACTTTATAATCCCAGAGCATCAGTTCCTTCCCATGGAAGCAAGGGAATTCAGCCAGTTTTTCTGGTTTTATAAGAACATACATTTTCATGTAACTTCAGATAATAGCTCTAGCCAATCGAGCCCCTTGTCAAAGGCCTGACTCCTGGCATGAGACTTCCTAAGAATTCAGAGACACCAACATCAGAGGAGAAGAACTTCCTCCTCACAGTTCTCAGCTTCCGATTTCCCTCCCCCTTGTCCAAGCTTTATAAATGCTATTGATTCAAACCTCTAACTTTTGATCCTGCTAACTTTATGAGTGCTATCTGCATCTGTTACCTCTTTTAGTTATGTCTTTGTTTTGTTTTCAGAATAAATTAATTAGCACATGTATACCTACTTAATATTCTTCAAATAAAAATTACTTGTGTTTTAAAATTGTTTTTATGAAGACAAAAAAAGTTGCTTTTAATTTCTGAACACAGGGACAAGGGGAGCTCAGAGACAGTCTACCACTGCTGAAGCAAAAATAGAAAGGTTTCAAAGGAGGTAACTGTTAACACAATGAACACTGCGAAGAAGTATAAGGAACTTTAATGCTTACATATGACATGATTTTACTGAAAAGATGAATCTTCTATATCTAAATATTAATCACAAGAAATATCCTAATAGAGGGAGCATGAAAGGAGCAAAAAGGAAGGAAAAGGAAAAAGAATGAAGATGTATTATGTACTTATACCAACTACCCACAATAAATGTCACCATTATATAATGCAAATATGTACTAATAAAAACATTTTAAATTTTTAAAAAGAACCAAATGAATCAAAGTAAAGTACTCTTTTGTCCTGAAGTGAAGGGATTCATTTCAGGATAAGAACCCTGCAGGCAGCAGAGCAGAAAGAAGTACACACTATGGGGATACAAAGGATGTAAAGATCCAGGATATACCTAAATATAGTGACTTAACAAGCATTTGTGGAAAACTATGTGGAGGTCCAGTGCAATGCATGGGAGCCATAGTGAGAGGCAAAATGTTCTCCAATAGATTACAGGTTCGCCAATCAGGAAGGTCCCGTGATAACAAGGCTTGAGGAGTGAACGGCATTCACCACCACTTAGACCTCTGCTGTCCCTTTTATGACAAAAGCAAGGTAATAAAAGAGGACTCATAGGGGGTGAAATACAATACCACCTATGAAAATTTTCATTTCCCAATGAAAGTATGAACTTAGCGTAACAGCTGCCAGCTGTGCATCTCAGTAGTGTCAGACTCTGCCAGGCCAGGGCTTCGCTGTCCCTAACACGACATCCACCCAACTTGAGGCTGGCCCAGAGGAACAATTACTCTCTCTAAAAGTAACTTCTGTGCTGTTCTACTAGTTCCAAAAAAACCTCCCACTCCCTTTTTGCACATGCGCCAAGCCCTCTCCAACCCAGGATGCCCCAGCCCCAGTAAATCTTTCTGTTTCCTGTTCTGTGCATGCAGATGCTCCTTCAAATCAGCTGCTGAGATGTCATTTTGCCCAACTCCAAAATTCCTCCCCCAGCCAGACCTAATAAAAGTACTTCCACTTTTTCTCACCCAAGAGTGCTTGCGTCTCTTCAGCAGCCTCCAGTGCCCACAATAAAGACCTCTTTTTTTTGTCTATTGCACCAAAATCTTATTAAGTAGCTGTGCTAAGGGAATACAGGAAGGAATCTTTGTGTTTGTCCACTTGGTATGATGAAGAGTACACGTGTGTCAAAGTATAAACAACTGAGTTTTACCTTGGTATGTGCCATGTTTTTGTGTACTTGTAATTTTTTTTCATTAAATGTTTTCTTGATTTTTCTTGTAGAATTAGCCTGAATTACAATTATGAGAATTATTTTGTAGAACTGATTTTTCTTGTAGATTTGGTACAATATCACACAAAAATCCACTTTTACAACTTTGAGGGGAGCTCAAAAGAGTTATCAGGTGACTTGGCTACCAAAGATGACTTGGATCATGTGAGTTAAAAAAGTTAGCAAGATATGACAGAAAAGTACAGAATGAAGATCTTGATTCAGATGAAGAAAACAGTAAGGCAAATAAATATGAAAGTAGTCAAAATGCCACAAAATGGTCATGTATACCTGAACAGTCCAATGTTAGAAGTAGGTCAGAAAATGTTATTAGGTTCTTGGAAGGGGTTGAAATTTACTGGACAGCATGACAGCACTGCAATTTAATGCTAGAAACTGTAATTACAGGGTGATATGCTATGTTGTGAAACACACAAATGCAAGTAAAATACTCAGTGTGTACAAACAGTCATGCTCAAAAGAGTATTTATTATGACACCTCACTGTCTGAACTGAGCTATGTGTGATGATGTATGCCTATAATCCTAGCACTCAGGAGCAGAGGCAGGAAGATCACCAGACGTTTGAGGCCACCATGGTCTAATAGTGAGATCAAGGCCAGCTTGAATTACACAGGGAGACCCTGTCTAAAAAAAGAAGAATCCTTAGGATTGCTGTACTTAGCAAGGCATTTCTCATGGTAATCATAGGAATGTGAAAGATTTATAGAGAAGTAACGGGTATGAGCTTGAGGTTTATAGAATAATAATGACACTGAGATTTGGTTTCCTTCAAAATCGTCCAGGCTTGGTGGTGCACACCTGTAAGGCCAGCACTCAGAAAGCTGCAAGTCTGAGGCCAGCATGGACTACACAGTGAGTTCAGATGCAGTCTAAACTACACAGAGAATGGGCCCTGAATCAAGGCCGGCACTTTTCTTAAGCTGTCGATTTCAAGCTGGAGCCAAAAGTGGTCTGTTGGCAATTTTAGAATTTTAGAAATGTAATGGTCAACTCACTAGAAAGAAACAATTCATCCCCTAGTAAGACAGTCCCCAAAGGCCCAGAGGAGAGGAACCCACACCCCAGGGTTCCACTCCTGACACAGCAATGAGCAGTCCCCCAGTACCTCTCTGCCATCCTGGAAACTTCCACTGGAGAAACCCATGTGCCTAGCCCAATCCCCTGCACCACAGGACTGGCAGCCAGTGCAGGAAACACCCAGGATTCAGCAACAAGCTAATTCAGAGGAACAAAGGAAACTGTGAGGATGAAGGATCAGGGTGCAATATCAGACCTCCAGCCCACCCTGAACCAAGTCCAGAAGACATAGACCCAAAACAAATTACAAGTCATGCAGCTGAAATTTTTGAAATGATAGCAACTGAAACAAAGAGACAACTTAGTGCTTACACTGTTCAATTTTGCATGCCTATATCTCACCCAGAACAAGTCCAGGAGAAATAAACATAGAGGAAATTAGAAGGCACACACATGAGGTGTCTAAGATGATGGAAGTTGAAGTAAATTAACAACTTAGTGCTTGTGCTGTTTGGTGCCTGTGTCTGGTGTTCTGAGCATCTATTTAGAGAATAACAATGGGTATTACAAGTAACTATGGTTGATTTCCTACTGCCTTGCTTTAAAATCCAATATTGTTCCCAATGTTTTGTTTTGTTTCATTTTATTGTTGTTTTATTCTCTTTAAAATTAAATTTTAAAAACATAGCAAGACCTTGTCTCAAAAAAACAAACTCTTATGGTTGATACATTGTGTCAACTTGACAAATTCAGAAGTTTAGCTAAGAGACTCAGCAGAGAGCCAGGATCCTTACTTCATAAATATCCTGAGCTTGTGTAAGAGAAGGGCATGGAGATGTTACATTAAACTTGTGTTTATACTTTAAAAATACTTAAAATTGAAGGATATAAATGTTCACAAATGCTTGCTGAATTTGTGGACGTAATTATTCCCAGGAAACATCCATCTTAGGGGCTCCAATACTTTTTAACGATCAAGGTATAACCTAAAAATATGGTGAATACTTAAGTTTTTAAAATGGATTGCCATGAAAGATTAACACTAATCCCCCTACTCTTTCTTGTATCACACACATTTATCCCATTGCTCTTGCTACTTTCTGAAGCAGTTCTGGAAGTCCTTCTCCGTGAATGTCTTTAGCTGCACTGTTATGACTGCCTTAATGTCCTCAATCAATTCAAAACATTTACCCTTCATGATCATTTCTATTTTGGGGAATAGCCAGAAGCTGCAAGTTGCAGATCTGGTGATTATGATGGATGAGCACATGTAATGTTTTTATGACCCTGCCTTTCCACTGGATGGTACTCAGCAGCATCATTCACTGTATTTTTTAGGGTACACCTCACAAAGACACAAGAGAGGACTTCCAGAACTATTTTAGAAAGTGGCAAAAATGACAGGATAAGAATACTTGAAGTAAGGGAGGATATTCTGAAGGGAATTCATGGCAATATGTCTTTTACTGTAAGAAATTATTTTTCATTTAAACATTCACCATATATTTTGATCATAACACATAAGCCTTCAGTCTGCCTAGAAAGAATCAACAATATATAACTCAGTGAAAAGTATAGTTTTTATCTTATATAGGCATATAATGATCCAGAAACAGTGTTGCATTACGCATATAATAGCCATCCAACTATGGGAAAGTTAGCAGACTATATTGATTAAAAGGTACTAAGATTTTAAAACAACATTTATCTTCCGCTCTTCAAACAAATTATACTTGAAATGCTTTTCTACTCACATTACTCTTGCTTATCATGTGAGAAGCCCAAAACGGAACAAAAGTTTTCAATCCTAACCAAAAGAAATGAAAAAGTAGAAAGTATATTTCTGAAAAAAATGGAAAGTTAAATGACTGTTCTAAATTGCTACCCATCAGCAAGTTAATACCTTGCATCTTTAATACCTGTTCACAACCTTGATCTTGGTACCAACCACTAGATATGTGAAAAATAAATTTCTGTGGTTTATAAACCACGTGGGCTATAAAATTTTGGTTTAGATACTTTTGCTCTGAGGAATCTGGAATTTTGATGCAATATAGGCAAATATGCCAATGTAACCAACCTTCAGTAAAACCCTTAGGAGATGGCTCTATAACAGAATTCCTAGAGAGAAAGCTCACAAAAATATTGCATTTGCACTGCTGGGAGAGGAAGGCCTCAGGGTAACCACATGGGAAGAAGGAGAGAGCAGGAAGAAACTCGTGCTCCTGCACATGGATTTCTCCTACCTCAGCAGGTGTCTCCGTCCCTTATGACCCAGCTTTGCATCTAACTACGTTTTTGTAGTAATTCTTAGCTGTACCAGCTACTGATGCCTATGAGTTTTTCTACTGAACCTCCTGACACAGTGTGAATATAGCTGAGAAATCAGAACTTTTTGTTTGCTAACAATAATGCAAACTTACAGAAAACAGAATCTCATAATTAATTAGTTTAATTAGAACATAGAGGAGGAGAACCAAGATAGTGCAGTGGTAAGCAGCAGAGAAAGAGCCTCTCTGAGAACTGCCATTCAGACACATGAATACAGCAACATGAGGAAGACAAGGAGGGAAGTGGGTCCCCTGGACCTATGAAGGATCTGAAGTGTGAATTAAAGCCCATGGAGAGAGTGAAGGGAGAAACTTCAAGAAGGAGGAGATATCTAGCAGCGCCTTCTCCCTGAGATGGGACTCACCGTGAGAGGAGCAGTTCAAACCTATAGACACATGGTAACTGCTGGCAACTCTGGGCCTCCACAGAGACACAGCAGTGGACAGGAGCAGTGAACGTGAAGCACTGCACTAGTGGTGGTAAGTGCTCAGGGCTCAGTCGTTGTGCACGAGAAAGCAATGGCCAGGAGCCATTGTGGAAAGAGACTGTCTGAGCTCAGAACTCAGTGACTGCTGGCTCCATCCAGCAGCTATCCACTGGGTTCAGGCCCAGGGAGGCTGCGCTGACAGCTACAGGCCGACTGAGTCTGGTCTCGGCTGAAAACTGCATGCTTGCTGAGATTATCCACTATCCTGCCAAAAAAGCTACTGCTGGCTTGCCAGGATAAATCAACACTGATGGGAACTCTGTCCCCACACCCTGTCTACTAGTGGTGGCAGAGACAAACCTGGAAGTGGGTAATACGATGGGACAATCCAAATGCCACCTACCTGGCCTCTCTGAAGTGCTACCAATAAAGCAATTAAATGAGGTTCTAGAAAAAAAAAATCAAAAAAGAAATAATTTCTCAGATAACTGCAGAGATGATGTCCACAATGAAAACATGCTTAGTGAATCTAGCGCAGATACAGACCAAAAAATACATGTGCTTAAGAAAATTATGGAAGCTACGAACGCTCAGTATAGGAAAAAAATGGAATCCATAAGGCAGACTCAAGCAGATATCCAGGAAACAAAAATTCCACTGAAAGTATCCACAGCAGATTAAGCCAATGTGAGGACAGGATTTCAGATACAGAAACAAGTTAGCGATCATGAAAGGAAAGATTTCTTACAAATAGCAGGTACTATGCAAAATCAATTCAGCAGCTTCTAGAAGAGGCAAAGAAGAATTTCAGATAGATTGGAGTCAATGAAAAAGCAGGAGATACAACAAATCATATTTTTTTAAAAACTGTTCATATATGTTATGGCAGAAAACTTTCCTGGTAGAGAAAAAGAATTTGACACACAAAAGTGAGGCATATAGAACTCCATTAGCCATAAAAAAAAAAAAAAAATTACAACCAGGCATATCATAGTAAAGAGCCCAGAAATTCAATACAAGAATTGAATCTTAAAAGCTATTAAGAAGAAGAAACAAATCACCTATAAAGGAAAGCCCATCCCATCAGAATCACAGCTAACTTCTCAGCACAAACTCTCAAGTCAAGGAGAGCAGTGAAGAATCTCAAATTCAAAAGGAATACAACCTTCAATCCAGATTGATGTACCTCGCAAACGTATCTTGCAAAACTGATGGATAAATAAGATACTTCCAAGATAAAGAACATCGGAGGAAATTTATAACCATCAAACAACCACTCCAAAATGTTTTGAAGGTCATTCTAGAAGGAGATAAAAAGGACTACAGTTCCATGACTCCCAAACAGGGAATCCACCAAGCAAGGCAAGCAAATACACAAAGCTAGGGTGAAAAAAAGAGGTGTACCTAACAACAGGAAAATAACATGACAAGGATAAGTCAACACATATCAGTTATAACCATCAATCTTAATGTTCTCAATTCACCAATCAAAAGACACAGATGGGCAGAATGGATCAAGAAGCAAGATTCAAATATGCATACAAGAAGCATATTTAATTCAAAAAGGAATTCCAAGTCTAAGGATGGAAAACAATACTCCAATACTCATGCAACAAGAACCCAGGGAAAAGTAGAGGTAGCTACTCTATTTGCATACAAAGTAAATTTCAAGCCAAGACGGATTCAGAGACAAAAGTCACTACCATCCTTGTAAAGAGAACAATTAAAGACGTAACAATCATAATTACATATACATCAAATTCCAGCACACCTAACTACATAAAACAAATATTAATAAACATGAATAATCAAATAAGCACTAATACAATTGTATTAGAATATCTCAACACTCCATTGTCACAAGTAATATAAACAGCAAATAAATACATGAAAAATGTTCAGCATCACTGGTCATTCAAGAGATGCAAACTAAAACAACATCAAGATTCCATCTACCCTGGAAAGAATGGCTATCGTGAAGAAAGCAACCAATAACCAATGCTGGAGGAACTGTGGGGAAAAAGTAATCCTCTTCCACTGCTAGTGGAGCAGTCTGGTGCAACCACTTGGAAATCACTGTGCAGATCGCTCAAAAAACTAGGACTGGAGGTCCCCATTTGACTCAGCTATTCCCCTTGTTGGTATCTTCCCAAAAGAAAAACACAGCACCTGTTGCACCAATGAAGAACCTGCCAGCCACCAAGGAGAAGCAATGAGGAATACATGTGGCCCCCACTCCCAGTGCACTAGGGGAGGTCCTGTTGGCTGCTGGGGAGAAGCAGTAGGGCAAAAATGAAGCCTCCACCCACCATGCCTTGGCAGAGGCCCTGCTGGCTACCAGGGAGCAGGAAGGAAGAAACGCAGCCCCCATCCCCAATATGCCAGTGAAAGCCTTGCCAGCCACCAGAGAGAGGCAGTAAGAAAGCAATGCAGTCCCCATTCCCCACGCTCCAGCAGAGGCCCTGCAGGCTGCCCGGGAGAAAAACAAGGAAGCAATGCAGCCCCCAGCCCCAGTGTATGAGCAGAGGACCTACTGGCCCGGGAGAAGCAGCGAGGAAGCCATGCAGCCTCCCTGTGTGTCAGCAGAGGCCCTGTCAATCGTGGAGAAGCTGCAAGGAAGCCGTGCGACCTCTCTTGTGAGCCGACGGAGGCCCTATCAGCCAGGGAAAAGCAATAAGGAAGCTGAGCAGCCTCCCTGTGCGCTGGCAGAGGCTCTGTTGGCTGGGGAGAAACAGCAAGGAACCTGTCACCTCCACCTCCATCCCCCCCACCCTGTGAGCAACCGGACATGACATAGGCTGAGATAATAATAACTGGAGTAGGGAAGCAACCTGACATTTATGTTATTTGATCAACTTTGCAGGCCTGGGCAGTGGTCTGGGCGACTATTTAGAGGATAACAATATGTAAGAAAAACCTAGACTACTCTGTTCCATGACTTATAGTGCATTTTTTCATCTTTTATGATAATTATGCATCAAGGCTTATTAGAATAAGACTTGCTACGTTTAAATACTAAAATTTACAATAGTTGTTTTCACTTTCTCTTCATTCTTAATTCTATTAATTTTTCATAAAAAGACTAAAAATATTCATTCTAAGGATCTATTGAACCAAATGAAAACTATGAGTATTTTTATATGAGACTGAGGATTAAATAATTATGAATAGATTGAAATTTTGAAGATTAGAACAAGAATAATTACTAACAGTCTACGAAAAAATTATTTGTGACAATTTAAATCCAATTCCTAAGAATAGCCACTTGCAAAAGTAACACACTCTAAGAAACTGCACACACATGCACACTGAGAGGACTTGGAAGTTCATATCCTGTCCCAGGTACCTGCCTACATTGGAGATATGACAGTGGGAAAGAAGCTGATAATGAATGCATCATTCAATCACTTCCTATTCTAAACCCTTGCTCACCAGGCAATCTACTACCAATAATGTAACTTCCTGTACAGATTTTCCAAAAGAAAAAAAAAATGCCCTCGCTAACAAAAGAGCATTAGGTTTAAAAACAGTTAAGTCTTGCATGAAATAAATTGGCTTTCCAGTGATGAAACAGAATCCAGTGTTAACTGTATGGTTTTTTAGGTTGTTTTGCTAGTTGTGTAAGTTGGTCGGCTTCTCCTCAAGGTTTCTGTATCTACCAAGGACTCCACAAAACATGTGCTAAGTTATATGGCTTTACAAGAACAGTTTATACTCACTTTTCTGAGTAAGACTGTTCCTTACTGATACTACTGACATTCACTGCAAAATCATTTTATAATTGTTTTGTATTCTGAGTACATGGAATTTGTTCTTTCCAGTATTAGTTTCCTAGGAGGCCTTATACAGTTAGAAAACTACAGCCCAAGCAAGGGGAAACATTTGATTTGATTATTGACTTCTAAGGTTAGTATAATCCACTGTTAAGCAGATATTTTAAAAATACTTCTTTTACATGACTAAATGTATTAATTTCTTTGAAAATGTCAAGGAGAAACATTTTTAAATGTTATTCTACATTAAAAGTAAAAGGCACTCACCAGTTCACTCCATCTGCCTCCACCCAGGCAAAGCGGTACTCGTTGACCCGGAGCATCAGCTGCAGACATCCAGCCACACACTGCACATATTGAGAACTCTATACAAGAAGAAGTGCACAGCTTTAAAGTTATAAGCCTTTTCAAGTCACAAGATCATATGCATGTATTTCTAAATGAAAAGTTTAACTTTTCGCCAAAATTTGCTAATAGCAGAGCATCCAAAATTCCCTTGCTGATCCCAAAGCTGATCCTCATGTATGCTTCTATCTCCACCGCTTAGAAATGAACATGATTTTGTCTCCCAAACTAAACCTAAAAGATTCAAGACTACTTATCACACATATTTAGGAAAACCAAGAAATAGTCATCATATTTTGATGTAGTTTGATAAATAAACACACTGCCTTGCATCATTTCACACACCTTGAATAGCAGTACTATAGAGGAAAAAACCCAGCTTCCCAATAATTATACAAAATTAAAAGAACAACAATAAAAATGACAAAAAGAAAAGTGAATGCTTTAAGACAGGCCTATAATTGAGTAACTTTAGCCAAATTAGTTAACCTTCCTGATACAGTGCTCCGTTTCTTCACTCTTAATGAGGACAACACCACCAAGTATCCTTGAAGGGTACTGCTAGGTTCAAGGGAACTAATTCAATTTGCATACAACTGGATATATTGTGAGAACTCTATGGAAACTTCAAAAAAGACATCTCAAAGTAAAGAGGAATCCTATCTCCCCAAAATTGCAATTCCCTTACTAAATCTAGTAGAACACCTGGTCTGGGCCCATCTCTAAATATTGACAATAAGCCTTATATCTTTAAGAAGTAGAGAGACAAAAGAAAATTTTAGACTTTAGTCTTCATAAAGAATGTTGTTATAAAAATGTTTACAGTAAAAAATCATAAACATAAAAATTTGCAAAGCATAACATACATGATACTGCTAAATTCTTTCAATTTAAACATTTTTTTAAAAAATACTACTTCCAAGAAATTCTGAACATTCAAATACAAAAACATGATGATGGAAGTACATTACTAGAAACAGACAAGTGTTATCAAGGAAAATTTACCTTATGCTCTACCTAAAAGTAGTGAACATTGTATATACAATATATCCAGAAAACTCAAAACATTAGCAGAACTTAAAACATTAGCAGCAGTTAATGATAAAAAATAGTTCATTTTCAGCTGTAAAATAACCTTTCCATTATGGAAAAAATATGCAGGAGGAAGAAACTTAGTGAAGAAAAGGAATTCCATCTTTCTTATTTAGAAGCAACATGAACAAAACTTGTAGACATAAATAAATAAAGAACCAACCAAGGGCACTCTCTCTATGGTGCACATCTTTTCTGGGCCCATTCACCGCAAGTATAGATTCCTGGCTGTCAATTATAGCATCAGTGTTCACACCGTGAAAGAGCACTGACTGGTCCTGTAGCTGGCAGTACTCTCTCCTAGTAGACAGAATAAGGCATTCTCATACCACTCCAGAGATTATTCTCCAGTATAAAGTGACATAAGCTCGGGTAAATGACTGAATTCCAGTAAAGTGCATTCTTCTTTGCCTTTCACTTAAATGTTATTAGTTTCTTGTATAAATTATTCAATGATTTCTAAAAATAATGTCTTAGAACAAGCAACCAGTCATCGTTTCTAATCTACAGAAGTTCAATTTAATACCACTAAAGAAAATCACACAACCATACAATACCATTAAGTACTCTCTGCCGTTCCCAGGTCCACTCATCATTCTTCTCTGCTACCCTCTTCCCTCATCTCAGCAGGTAACAGAAACAGACCGCACTTGTTGAAGACTCATTCAGCTACAAACTTCTCATTTCACCCCCAAGCTGACTTACTTTTTCAGCTGTTTTTACTGATCCCTCACATTAACAGCCTCCGGTAGATCTGTATCTCCCTCCTCCCACATCATGCTCCACCAATCAGATTCTCCTGTAAGTTCAGCCCCTCCTTCCTTACACTTTCCCAGGACAAAAGGAGCAAACTTGAGCAGCAATATGAAACCCTTTGTTGTACAGCATCAAGGAACTCTCTGCTTCTCTGTTATAGAGGTGTTGCAACTTTACTAAATAATCAACTGTGTAATTACTTATTTAATGTCATCTTCCCAGACACAATGTAGTCCTCTGAAAGCAAGAATTACAAATATCTTGTTCAATATTATACTTTCAGCACCATACACTACAACTAGGAAGCACTCAATAAATATTTTTGAATGAATAAATGAATGAAGAAAAAAAAAGGACAAATAAACTCTCTGCCTTACATTAATTCCAAATAAATGGTACACAGATACAATGCAATGATCTAAAGGTCTAAACATTTGCTCACAATTTGTATACTAACAATAAGCAATACTGCAGAAATATACACAATATAGCACTATTACCATCTCCCATTTGGAGCCAAGATTTAACCCAGTTGACTGTTAATTGTATTTCCCTAAAGCAATTATAGACCTTAGACAGATGCCTGTATCTTTTTAAATTTAAGTCATCTCGATTTGAAAACGAATATAAATTACTAAATCAACTCTGAGTTTACTCTATGTTATCCTATCTTAGTAGGAAATATTGATGGTGTTAAAGGCTCATTTAGCTAGTTTCTATTCAAATCACTAAAGTAATTCATTTCTTCAGTAAGAAACTATGACCTGTATTTGAACTGAATTATTCAGAACATATCCAAATAACAAAGACGTAACAGTGTTATCAAAATGAGAAAGAGACAAAAGAAAAAAAAAAAAAAAACTAGGTCAGTATCCCTGACAAAAAGATGCAAAATCTTCAGTGAGATTCTTGGAAAGAGATGCCAACAACACATTAAAAAGAGCAAGTACCATTATCAAACTGATTTTATTCCATGGATGTAAGGGTGGTTCAGCACATGCAAATTAATAAACATAACACATCACACATATACAATCAAGAATAAAAATGACACGATTGTCTTAGTGCAGAAAGATTAATAAAATTCAACATCTCCACATGATAAAAACTGAATACTAAAAGATCATTTCTCAATACAGTAAAAGTCACAGATGACAAAGCCACAGGCAACACTGTTCTGAATGGGAACAAACTGGAAGCATTTCCTCTAAATTCCAGAACAAGGCAAGGATGCTCATTCTCAGAACAATGTGATTCTTCAGCTTTTAGCCTGAGCAATTACACAAGAGAAAGAAAATTGATACAGAGAGGAAAGAAAAACATCAAACTGTCACTGTTTGAAATTACAAGCTCCTATATTTAGAAGACTCTAAAGACTCTAGCGACTTTTAGAGCTGATAAATGGATCCAGTAGAGTTGAAGGGTATAAAACCAGAAAGATCAATAGCTTTACTATACACCAATAATGGGCCAGCTAAGAAATCAGGAAAACAATTCCACTCAGAATAGCTTTGAAAATAATATCCACAGATCAATCTAATCAAGTGTTTTTATTATAAAACTTCTGCAATAAAAATTTAAGAATACTGCAGAAAGAAACTGAAGAAGACATTAAAAGATAGACCACCTACACATGGATGGGCAGAATTCGTATTGTCAAAATGAATATATTACCAAAAGCAATTCATAGATTCAACACAGTTCCCAACAAAATACCATGATATTCCTCACAGAACTAGAAAAAGCAATCCTAAAATCCATATAGAACACAAAAGACCTAGAACAGCCAGAGCAATCCTAAGCAAAAATAGCAAGGCTGGAGACAACACCATACAGACTTCAACTTATACAACAAAAGCACAGCAACAACAATAACAAAAGCCTAGCACTGGCATTTAAAAAGAAAACACACAGAACAATGGAACAGAATAAAGGACACAGAAACAAATCCAACAATCTACAGCCATCTAATTCTAGATAAAAGATCCAAAAATGCATGTTGGAGCCTCTAACAAATGGTGCTGGGAAAACTGCATATCCACATGCAAAAGACTGAAACTATATCCCTCTCTTTCATCTTATAAAAAAATCAATTAAAAATAGATCAAAGACCTACATACAAAACCTGACACTAGCCGGGCGTGGTGGCTCACACCTGTAATCCCAGCACTCAAGAGGTTAAGGCAGGAGGATCGTGGTGAGTTCGAGACCAGCGTAGGCTACAAAGTGAGCTCAAGGCCAGTCCAAACTGCATAGCAAGACCCTAGCTAAAAAAAAAAAAAAAAAAAAAAAAAACCACACACCCTGACACTGCTAAGAGAAAACAGGTGACACAGGTGTGGTGGTAATCTCAGCACCGGCTGTGGCAGAAGGACCACAAATTCAACTGGACAACTTAGTAAGACATTATCTCAAAATTTTAAACAACTTTTAAATAGACTAAGTTTACAGTTTTTTTAAACTGAAGCTCAACGCAAAGGCCCTAGTTTCAATCTCTAATATGGGGAAAAAAAATAAACAGAAATAAAGAAAACATAGGGAAACACTGGAAACCACTGGCACAGGCTAAGACTTCCTAAATAGGACTCCGGTAGTTCAGAAAATACTAGTGACTATTGGTAAATAGGATAACCTCCAACTGAAAAGTTTCTGAACAGCAAAAGAAACAATCCTCTGAGAGAAAAAACAGGCTACAAACTGGCAGAAAATCTTTGCCAACTACTTTTCCAACAGAGGATAATATCTAGAATTCATAAAGAACTCAAAAAACTTAATCCAAAAAATCAAATAGTCCAATCAATAAATGGGCAAATCATCTGAACAAACACTTTTCCAAAACAAGGAGTGCAAATGGTCAATAAGTAAATTAAAAATATTCAACATCTTTAGCCATTCAAGAAATACAAATCAAAACTGCATTTAGATTCCACCTCACCCCAGTCAGAATGACTACCATTAAGAATACAAAAAAGTCAATAAATGCTGGCAAGTATGCAGGGAAAAAGGAATGAACCCTTCTAAACTGCTAGTGGGAATGCAAATTGGTCCACTCACTGTGAAAATCAGTATAGAGGTTTCTCTAAAAACCAAAAACAGAGTTCCATTTAATCCAGCTACAGCACTCCTTGGCAAATATCTGAAGCAATGGAAGTCAGCATAACGTAGAGGTACCTGCATAATCACGGTTACTGTCACACAATTCACAAGAACTAAGATACGGAACCAGCCTAAGTGCTCATCAAGAGATGAATAAAACAAATGTGGTACATATACACAGTGGAATATTGTTCACCCATAAAGAACAAAATTCTGTCATTTGCAAAAAATAGGCAGATCTGGAGACCATCCTGTTGAACTTAAGCCCAACTCAGAAAAACAACAAATACTGCATGGTCTCCCTCATACGTGGAATCTAAAAATGATGATAAGAAAGTAAAAGGGAGACTATTACTAGATGAGAGGGAGCAAGACGGGGTATAAGGACAGGTAATAGGGTGGATGGATATAATCAAAATATACACACTGAGACTCTGCCAAAAACATGATACTAGGGGAAAGGGCAGGCATGGTGGTGCATGCCTATAATCCCAACACTTGAAATGCTGCGGCAGGAAGATTGTCTTGAGGCCAGCCTAGGCTCCACAGTGAGTTCAAGACCAGCCTGAACTATATAGCAAGACCTTGTCTCAAAAA
The DNA here is from genome assembly GCA_004027455.1 of Hydrochoerus hydrochaeris. Classification (NCBI taxonomy): domain Eukaryota; kingdom Metazoa; phylum Chordata; class Mammalia; order Rodentia; family Hydrochaeridae; genus Hydrochoerus; species Hydrochoerus hydrochaeris. The sequence goes on along the minus strand of PVLA01006431.1, from coordinate 25,024 downwards.
ACTGGAAATAAATAAATGTAGTTAAATCAAATAAAGTAGAAAGTGGAAGTCCCACTATCACAGCTCTCTGGCACCAAGAGGCAAGCCCCTCAGCTTCCACATGTCCTTCTGCCATGGTGTCTGCTTTGCCTTAGACCCAAAGTAATGTAGCTAGCAAAACATGAACTGCAATGAAGACTCAAACTAAGCCTTTTCTCCCAGCATTTAGAACTCCAAACAGACATGACAGAAAAGAATCCCCCCATATGTATTAGGTACTTTTATTATTGCTGAGACAAAATACCCAAAACCCAAAGTTAAAAGAGGAAAGATTTATTGTAAAGGTTTCACTTCATAGGCAGCTGGCTATAAGACAGGGTTGCATGGCAGAGTGTCATCACAGGAGAAAACTTCAAGGTGGGCAGAAGGCAGCAAAGAAGGAAAGAAGCAGCAGCATAAGCCTGCCAGGCTACCTACCCTTTGGGTGGTGCCACCCACACAGGGGTGGGTCTCCCCATTATCCACACCCAGAACTACGACAAGGCAATCAGTGGACTAATCACGCACCTTTCATCTCAGCATCACACAACCTAGATCCAGTCAACTCTGAAAAACCTCACCTTTGACCACATGAGGTTTTGGGGGGACATCTAGACACAAGCCATAACACCATGTGATACCATAGATCAAACATAAAGAGTACAAAACAAAGAAATGATATTGAAGCTCCAAGAGGAAAACATCGAATTATTTATAAAGGCAAACCCATTAGAATAACAGCAGATTTCTCAGCAGAAACTCTAAGAGTCAGGAGGACATGACATAAAGTATTTGAAGGTATAAAAGAAAATAATCATGAACGTAGACTACTACATCCAATAAAGCTATCTATCAGAAATAAAGATCTTCCAAAAGAAGCAGAGACTAAAGGAATTCATGACCATTAAGCCAGCACTGTATATGATCATCAAGGAAAAACTACATATGAAGAGGAACAGAAAGCTAACAAATGACTATTAGTAAAGAATCAAACATCATAAAAATTAAAAAGGCAGAAATTAGTAATGACTTTCAATAACAGCCCTAAATAATTAGCAGTAGCCCTTGGAGTAGCCCAGCAGCCCTTGGAGCATAAGACTAATTTTGTCATCAAGGTGCATAAATGTTGATCTATCATACCCATGTTTATTCTTCAAAATATTTATATTGATGAATTATTAATTTTAATTTTTTGAATTTTACTACTAAACAGTGAGTACTTCATAAGAAAAAATATCACAAAAATGAAGAAATGAGTTTTTAATATTTATTGTTTGTAAAAAGCATCAAAATTTTCAACATTGACTGTTTTTTGGTGTAGAAAGCCTAAAAAAGAAAATCAGAAACAAATTCCTATATGAACTACAATGAAAATACTAATAGCACTCTACAAAAAAAATTTTTTTTGGAGCACACTACAGCTGCAGTGGCCCCCAGCAACCCGCACTTGGCAGCCAGCACTTTGCAGCAGGACACTGTATCCCCAGGGCCCCACAAAGCCAGCAGTGAGTGAGTGAGGTGAACTGGTGTTGTGCTTCCACAGAGACACGCAGATCAGAAGTGGGTAGGAAGGAACCAGGGTGAATCCTAACACCAGAACAGTCCCAGGTCTTCCACTGCCAAAGCCCTGGAGTCTGGTAAGGGAAGAGTCACACAGTCACAGTGGACTGCCAGTAGCTGGGAAGCAGGATAGGGAAAACTGCTGAGAGACCAAAGCTGGGACCACCCAGACTCCACTCAAGTGGTCACCAAAAGCCACTCTTAGCCCTAAATACAAAGGACTAGAAACACTGCCCTGGCCTGTGACCAGCAGAGCAGCACTGACACAGTGGCACAAGCAGCAATCAGCCTTGTCCTGTAGCAGGACAAGGGCAACCCCCCCAACCCCCCCCGCCCCCCCCCTGCCACAATCAGTAGGTAAGAAGAATTAGTGTGTAGAAGAGAGGAAGCTGTGCCAGGTTTGGAAGGACACAACTGTACACAGGTCTGGGAGCAACCCTGGGCTTCCCTACCTCAGGGCACCACAGCAGCTGGCATAGCACTGTAGAGACATGGTAAGAAGACGACATTCAGAATGTTGCCAGCTGAAGAACAGTCTCAGCCTCCGCATCCAGAGGAGAGATCAGTCCCTGCCCCAGCACAAAGTCTACTGCAAACTTGGGCAAACTACACAGCACATTTCTGGGGTCCAATAGGGACACTACCACAGAACTATGGACACCAGAAGGATTTATTTTTTCTTTCTTTCTTTAATTAGTTTTCCTTTTTCAGGCTGAGGCTTCTTGTTGTTTTTTCAGATTTTATTTTTTTGGCTTGTTTTGTTTTTCTTTTGACTAAATAGATTACTTATGCTTACATCTGTTTTATTCTATCCATCTTTCACTCTTTCCTCAACTATCTCTCTTGATTTTAGGCTACTTTCTATTATTTTTTTTTACTTTATTTTATTTTTATTGGTACCAGGGATTGAACTCAGGACTGTGCTTGCAAGGCTAAATCCCCACTCCCAATTTTAAGCTACTTTCATGTGAATGAATAGTTTCTTCTTTTTCTGTTCTGCTTCAATATTCTATTGCTTTCTCTTTCATTCTTTTTCTTCTGCACTCTTTCCCAGCCTCCCAAAACTTAGGTGAACATCCTTAGCTTTACAACCCTACTTCTAGTGCATTTCTCCTCATCCATCTCTCTGTCTTGTCTCCTATCCCTCTTAAAAACCACTCAAACAGGGTACAAGCAATCTACCTAGAACCTAGTCTTATGTTCTAAGGGAAAAAACACAAACTGGCAGACTGGATAAATAAGATTCAACTATATGTTACCTTCAAGAAATGCACCTCACACTCAAAGACTTACACAGACAAAAGTAAAAGAATGGAAAATGATACTCCATGCTAATGGAATCTGAAAGTAAGCAGGAGCAACTAATTCATTTCATAAAGCAGACTTCAAGTCAAAATTATTCAGAAGAGATAACAAAGCTCACTACATAATTGTAAAGGGAACACATCCCTAAGAGGAGAAAACAATACTACACAAATAGCACTGAATATTAATATACCCCATTTCATAAAACAAACACTACTCAACATAAAGGGAACAAAAATTCCAATAAAATTATAGTGGGTGACTTCAATACTCAACTTTCACAAATAGGATATCCAGACCCCCCCAAAAAAAATTCAACAAAGAAACATTGGTTAAAATATACGATAGAGCAAATGGACTTAATAAACACCTACAAACTGTTCTATCAAGTAACAGCAGAACTCACACTCTTTTCAGGATCTCAAACAACCTCCTCCTAAACAGATCATATCTTAGGAAGGCAAGTCTTAACAGATACAAAAATACTAAAATAATTTCATGCATCCTATCAGATCACAATGAAATAAAACTAGGAATCAAATAAGAGAAATCATAGAAACTATATAAACATGTAGAGAGTGTTTAATATATTCCTGAACATTTAGTGAACAATCAGAGGATCATTGAAGAAATGAGGGGGATTGAAAATTTCTAGAATCAAATGTTAATGGGAAGACTTCCAGGAAGATGGTGGAGTGGGAAGCAGCAGAGAAAACAGTCTCTCTGAGAGGCACCATCAAGATGCTGGAATATAGCACTGTGAGAAAGACAAGAAGAAAGTGGGTCCTCTGGACCCAGAAAGAAGCTGGAGTGCAAACTGAAGCCCACAGAGAGAGTAAAAAAAAACTTCAGTGAAGAAGAAGGTGGTAGCTGGCGGTGCCTTCTCCCTGAGACAGATTCACTGTGCCAGAGGAGCTGTTGGAATCTGGGGACGCACAGTCACAGTGACAGTGACAGCCGGTGACCCCAGAGACCTCTGCAGATAAGATGCGGCAGTGGAACAGAGTAGCAGGTGTGGAGGACTGCACTGGCTGGCGGTGAGTGCACAGGACTGTTTTCCCACAGGAGAGAGTGACTAGCCAGGAGCTAGTTTGGAGTTGGACGACATAGCCCCAGAACCCACAAATGCTGCTGGTTTCCTCTAACAGCTCCTAGCTGGGTGAGACCCATGGGCAGGCTTGGACTGCGGCAAACCCAGTGAGTCTGGTCTCAGTGCAGCTTGCTGAGGTTATCTACTACTCCACCATAAAGCAACTGCCGGTTTGCTGGGGCAGAGCAGCAAGATTCGGGACTCTGTCTTCCCGGGCTGTCTACTAGTGAAACCAGAGAGAACCCTGGAAGTGGACTGTTTTACTTTTTCTTTTTCATTTTTTTTAATTTGTTTTTGTTTTTTCTCTTTCACCTTCCTTGTTTTTTTATGAGTGTGAAAGTGGTTTCTAACCTCTTTGTGGGTAGAGTCCTATCTTGTTCTTTCTTTTATCTCCTCCATCTCTCTTTTCCGACAGTCTTCTGCACCAGTTTCCCCAAGTTGCCATGATCATCTTTTGACCTCCAACCTTATTTCTAATAACTTTCTCTTCTTCCACTTCTCAATTTTCTCATTAATCCATTTTAAATTTTAACCCCGAGGGCAAAACTGACACATTATGGACATATATAGTGCATATAACTATCTGATTTTTTATTTTATTATAAAATCACAAATTAGTTTATACAGTTAAAAGTTGCAAATTAAGGGTTAGCTCAGTTTGTTGTTTTCTAGGCTGTTTGATGCTATTGATACCATTATGGCCAAAATTGCCATAACTGTTCTAAACAGCTGTTGGCCCTGATTATCCATGACTGAGATTATCTAAGGGTCACAGAAAATACAGTAGTGGCACAGTGCCAAAGAACCAGGGATTGGGCCAAACAAGCAACTTATCTCCAACAAACTGAAGATGTGAGATCTTCCAACAGACTCAAAACCCAAAAACTAGCTACACCTAGAAGATACCTCAAAGAAGTAAGCATCACCTAAGAATCCTAAATACTACCAATAAGGCAACCCACGTTAGGCAACTTACAAGCATCACCCAGGAATTAAACTAAAAAAAGAAAAGAAACAAGAAGACACTTAAACAAGATGCAACCCCAGACATCCAGCTTACCAAAGGCAAATCCAGAGGACAATGAGGTGGGACAAATCAAAAGCCCCCAACCAAGTCTCTCTGAAGTGGAAACAACAAAGCAATTGAATGAGGCTCTGGAAAAAATGAAATCACAAATAATCTCTCAGATAACTACAGAGATTACCAAGAACACACCATGCTTAGCAAAATTAGAGCAGACACTGACATAAAAATAGACGAGGTTAAGCAACTTGTGGAAGCACAGCAAAGGAAACAAATAGAATCCATAGAGCAGATTCAAGCAGATAGCCAGGTAAATAAAAATTCCATTGAAGGTATTCAAAGCAGATTAGGCCAATGTGAGAACAAGATCTCAGATACTGAAGACAGGTTTGCAATTAGCAATCAGGAAAAGAAAGATTTCTCAAAAATAGCAAGAAACCATGAGAATCAATGATGAGACAAAGAAGAATAACTTAAGATTGATTGAAGTCAATGAACAAGCAGGAGATACCACATATGACATTTAAAAAATGTTCACATGGGCTGGTGATTTAGCTCAGCAGCATAAGCACCTGCCTTGCAAGCGCTAGGTCATGAGTTTGATCCCCAGTACCAAAAATAATAATAATAATAATGACGATGATGATGTTCACAGACATCATGGCAGAAAACTTTCCTGGTGGAGAAAAAGAATTTGACATACAAATAAAAGAGGCATATAGAACTCCAATTAGGAATGATCAAAACAAATCTACAGACATGCATATCATAGTCAAGATTCCAGAAATTCAATACAAGAATAGAACCCTGAAAGCTGTTAGAGAAAAGAAACAAATCACCTATACAAGAAAGCCCATGAGAATTATAGCTGACTTCTCAGCACAAACTCTCAAGTCAAGGAGAGCTAGAAGTGAACTACTCCCAGCTCTAAAGGAAAACAACTTTCAACCCAGATTGATATACCTCACAAAACTATCTTTCAAAATTGATGGAGAAATAAGACACTTTCATGACAAAGAACATCTGACGAAATTTATGAACACCAAACCAGCACTCCAAAATGTTCTGAAGGACATTCTAGAAAGAGATAATAAGGGCTATATATCCAGGAACCCCAAAAGAAGGAATCTACCAGGGAAAGCAATCAATTAGACAGATGGAGAAAAAGGCAAGCAGCCAACAACAGGAAAATAATATGACAAAGATAAGTCAATACATATCAGTTATAACCATCAGTGTTAATGGTCTCAATTCACCAATCAAAAGAAACAGATTGGCAAAATGGACCACGAAGCAAGATCCAACAATATGCTGCATAATAGAAACACATTTAATTCAAAAAGAAATTCATAGATTGAAAGTCAAAGGGTGGAAAACAATACTCCACATGACAGGAACCCAGAAAAAAGCAGCAGTAGCAATTCTATTTGCAGACAAAGTGAATTTCAAACCAAGACTGATTAAGAAAGATAAAGGTCACCATAGCCTCATAAAGGGAAAAAGCCAAGAGGAACACAGAGCAACCATAAATATATATGCAACAAATACCAGTGCACCCAACTATATATAATGATTAATAACAGACATGAAAAATCAAATAAGGCCTAATACAGTTGTACTGGGAGACCTCAATACCCCACTGCCACAAAAAGATAGATCAACTAGACAAAACCTCAATAATGAAATATTAGAACTAAATCAAAATTTGGAACAAATGTACTTAGTTGATGTTGATAGAGTTTCACCCTACAACATCAGAATATACATTCTTCTCAGCTGTACATAGGACGTCCTCCAAAATAGACCATATACTGGCTCATCGAACATGCTTACATAAATGCAAAGGAATTCAAATTATCCAATGCATACTATCAGACTACAGTGCAATGAAATTGGAAATCCATGTCAAAGGAAAGCACAAAAATTTCATTAACACATGGAAATTAAATAGCACCCTATTCAACAACCAATGGATCACAGAAGAAATTAAAGAAGAAATTCAACAGTTTTTACAGTTGAATCATAACAATACAACATACCAGAATTGTGGGACACAATGAAAGCAGACTTAAGAAAACAGGACAAGCACATATAAACAAGTTAATGTTGAACCTCAAACTTCTATCTAGAAAAAGAGTGGGCTAAACCAAAATCTCAAATGAGGAAATTATAAAAATCAGAGCAGAAATTAACACACTGGAGACTAAAAAAATTACAAAGAATCAATGAATCAAAGAGTTGGTTCTTTGAAAGATTAAATAAAATTGACAAACCCTTAGTCAACCTTAGCAAAAAAAAAAAGCAAAGACTCAAATCCATGCAATTAGGGATGAAAAGGGCAAAATCACAACAGACCCTATAGAAATCCAGAAAACCATATACATCTACTTTGAAAACTTGTATTTTAATAAGATGGAAAATACAGAAGAAATGGATAAGATTCCTAGATACATTATGAATTATCAAAACTGGATCAAGAAGATATAAAAAACCTAAATAACCCAATATCAATAAATGAAATTAAAGATGCAATTAAAAACCTATCAACAAAGAAAAGCCTATGCCCTGTTGTATTCACTGCTGAATTCCACAAGAAATTTAGAGAAGACCTAACATCACTATTTCTTGAACTCTGTAATGAAATTGAAAGGGAAGCAATACTTCCAAATTCATTTCTGAAAGCAAGTATTTCTCTGATAATAAAACCAGGAAAGGACTCAACTAAGAAAGAGAATTACAGGCCAATCTCCCTAATGAACATTAATATAAATACACTCAATAAGATACTAGCAAACAGACTATAGCAAATCATCAAGAAGATTGTATATCATGATCAAGTGGGATTAATTCCAGGGATGCAGGGTTGTTTCAACACACATAAATCCATAAAAGTAATATACCACGTTAACAGATCCAAAGACAAAAATCATATGATCATCTCAACAGATGCAGAAAAAGCTTCTGATAAAGTCCAGCACCCATTCATGATAAAAAAAACCCTAGAGAAAATTGGAATAGATGGTGTTGTAGTTATGAGAACAATTATATACAGGACACAGAATTTATAATACTTTATGATAGTCACCCAGAGTTAAATACAAGAAAGTGCAGGAAATCTGTCCACACTAAAGACCTAGAAAATCCAGCCAAGAGCCTGGATCCCATAGCAATGCCCTGCACGAATCCAGGTGAAGACCTGAAGTCCATAACAATCCTCCCATGAGTCCAGCTGGAGGCCTAGAGCCCATGACAATGACACATCCATCTCTGTTTTACAGATCTGCACTGGGAAGGCCCAAAGATCAGTGGTGGAAGCTAGAAAGTCTTTGCCAGTGGGGTAAAGGATCTGTTGTGCCCATAGGTTGAGGGTTCTGCAGTGCAGCCAAAAAGTGAGGCTCAAAATAAGGACCAGGGCTCCACTGAAAAGTACCACAGCCATCCTCAGCAACAGTGAGGTCCTAAAACCCTCCAACAATAAGAACAATAGAGTGCATGTCAGGAAGCCAGCATGACAAGCTTCTGGAGATTAAACAGTACATATCTTTTCCTCTGGAGCCAGGAAGCAATGCTTAATGCAAGGACCAGAGCTCCCCCAAAGTGAACCACAGCCACTCTCAATAACAAGGTCCAGAGCTACTGCAATGATAATGCAGAGTTCACGTCAGGGAAGCTGCTATCAGGGAGCAGGCAACTCATGACAAGCTCCTCCAGAGGAACCAGTGGCTCCAAACAGTAACACTTAGGAGAACCACAATTCCCCACTCTTCCAAGCCACGTCTCCTTTTATGCTGGCAACTTTCTCTGGTGGGCCATCTACACTCTGCACCATGCTGATTTAAATCAGCTGCCATTAAGTTGACCACCAGTTTTTAATTCATAACAGATGGTTTTTATCTCAGTCTGATAAAAGCCATCTAATGAAAAACCAACAGCCAACATCATACTAAATGGACAAAAACTGAAAAGTTTCACTCTCAAATCAAGAACAAGACAAGGATGTCCAGTGTCTCCACTGTTATTCAACATAGTCCTGGAAATTTTACCTAGAGCAATTAGACAAGAGAAAGAAATAAAAGGAATAGATAAGAAAGGAAAAAGTTAAACTATCATTATTTGCTAATGACATGATACTCTATTTAGAAGATCCCAAAAACTCCTCCAAAAGACTTCTAGATTTAATAATCAAATTCAGTAAGTTAGCTGGTTACAAAGTTAACACTCGAAAATCAGTAGGCTTCCTGTAAATGAATAACAAACTCCCTGAGACAGAAATCAAAGAAACAATAATTTTTACAATAGCATCCCCAAAAATGAAATACCTCGGACTCAATCTAACAAAGGAGGTAAAACACCTTTACATTGAAAATTACAGTACTCTGAAAAAGGAGATTGAAGGGGATATTAAAAAATGGAGAGATATCCTATGCTCTTGAATAGGAAGAACCAATATACTGAAAATGGCCATACTTCCAACTGTTACACAGATTCAATGTAATCCCAATCAGAATTCCAATAGCATATCTCACAGAATTAGAGAAAACAACCCTAAAATTCATCTGGAACCAGAAGACACCTAGAATAGCAAAGACAATTCTGGGCAACAAACACAAGATAGTGGCATCACAATCCTTGACTTGAAATCATACTATAAAGCTACTATAATAAAAAGTGTGGCACTCGCAAAAAAAAAAAAAAAACAGACCCGAAGATCACTGAAACAGATAAGAAGATGCAGAAACAACTCTAGACACACATTAAGCCACCTTATCTGACAAAGGTGCCAAACACAATCAATGGAAGAAAGATAGCCTCTTTAATAAATGGTGCTGGAAAAACTGGCTCTACACATACCAAAGATTAAAACTGGACCCATATCTTTCACCATATACCAGGCTAAAATCAGAATGGATTGAAGATCTTAATATTAAAACAGAAACATTAAGTCTGCTGGAAGATAGTGTAGCAAAACTCTTGAAGACACTGGTGTAGACAAAGACTTTATGAACAAAACCCCAATTGCACAGGAACTATCGCAAAGAATCAGTAACTGGGATCTCACCCTACTGAAAAGCTTTTAAACAGTAAAAGAAACCACCAACAGCGTGAAGAGACAACCCATAATGTGGGAGAAACACAAATGACAAATAAACATGTGAAAAATGTTCAACATCATTGATCATTTGAGACATACAAATTAAAACAACACTGAGATTCCACCTCTCCCCAGAAAGAATGGCTACCATCAAGAAATCAACCAATAACAAATGCTGGAGGGTCTGTGGGCAAAAAGGAACCCTTCTCCACTGTTGGCAGGAATGCAGACTGGTGCAACTACTGTGGAGATTCCTCAAAAACCTAGGATTGGAGGTCCCATTCAACCCAGCTATTCCTCTTCTAGGTATCTCCCCAAAAGAATTAAAAACATCATGCTGCAGTGATATATGTGTACCCATGTTTATAACAGCACAGTTTGTAATGGCCAGATCTTGGAAACAACCTAAATACCCACTAGTTGAGGAATGAATAAAAAAGATGTGGTATTTTTCTGCAATGGAGAACTACTCAGCCATAAAGAAGGATAAACTGGAGACTTTTATAGGTAAATAGATGCAGCTTAAGAACACTCATTAGTTAAATAAATAAGACACACATCTGTAAACATCATATTGCTTCATTGGTGTGAAAAGCTGAAAGAAAACACATATATCTATATTATATAATATTTAAGACAGTTATATTACTGATTTCTCTGAGTTCACTGAAGAGTAGGATTTGTGCTGGTATTGTTCAGACAATTGAATGCAAATGTCTGTCCTCTGGGTGAGTGATTTAAGGATGATAATGTGCAATGTATATATCACTGTTGCCCCATTTGATATGTTTTTAAAATTTGTTGTAATTTTCTCCTCCTCCTCTTCTTCTCCTTTTTCTTTTTTCATTGCTTTCTTTTTATTCTTGAAATAAAATGTATTTGGGAAAAAAAAAAAGTTAATGGACTGCCAAGTGTGAGGTCCTGAGTTTGAGTCCCGTGCAAAAACAAAACAAAACAAAAAAATTGTTAATGGAAACATATCAGAGACACAAGAAAGGTAATTCTAAAAGATAAGTTTATGCCTATGTATGCCTGCATGAAAAAATTAGCAACTGCAGATAAATAACCTAATGAGGCATCTCTCAACATATCCAAAAAAACACAAACAAACTCAATCTAATGGAAAGAAATAAAGGTCAGAGGTGAAATTAATGAAATGCTGACTAAAAGTACAAAAGAAAGTATCAATGAAACAAAGAGTTGGTTAGACAAACTAACCACAAAAGAGAGAGGAAAGACCTAAATGAGCAGAATCCCAAAGGTAAACTTCCTTAACCTCAGTAGGAAGTTTAATTTTAAAGATGTAGCCCACCTTGCTGGGAATTACTCCTCATGTCTCCAACAGTCTCTACAACACAGTGACACCAAATACAGGACCCTCCCCTTCCAGGATCAAACAACGCTTCTACCCTTCCCAATCTCCCCACATTTCTTCCCAAACTCCTGTAATTATATCTTTCCAACCCTATTTCCAAGGCCTTGTAATTATAAAGTTACATAATAATCATGATTGTACAAGTCCATAAATACATTAAAAAACAGTGAACTGTAGATGGATGAATTTTTATCTCATGGGCAATATATCTCAATAAAACTATAAAGCTAATAAAGCTACACTAACTAAAATTATTTTTAATTTACTTCCTCACTGACACTAGCCACATTCCCAAGTGCTCCAAAATCACACACAGCTAGTGGCTGCATAATGCGTGGTGTGGACACACAGAACCTTTCTGTTAGCCCAGAAAGTTCTAGTGAACGAAACTGCCCCAAAACACTAAGACCAAGAAATGAGAAGAAACAGAATCTGGCAACTTAAGTTACTATGAGTGAAACAGTATCTATCTAGTAACTAATGCCAGACTGTATATACAACAGAAGTAGCCAAAGGATAGGATAAAGTCAAATGCTGAAGACAGGAGTCTCCTGCTCACCTGTGTAAGTGAAAGTGGGCAGAAGAAAAAAAGGCAACCAGAAAGAGAAACAAAAACTTCCATATTCTAAGTTTTTCAAAGTCTTTGTATTCTTTGTCCAAAGCTCTGGCCCAACCGTGCACTGCCCAGCCTGTGCTCCTTCCTCCAAAGAAGAGGAATTTATAATTCACATTCGAAATCCACAAAAAAACTGAATAGGCAACTTAAAATATATATAAATAATTTGAAGTTGTCTATTTTCATAACCAAGTAAAGACAACATAATACATCTAAAAGAAACTCCATTTGTATAATGCTAACTAAAATGTTCAGAAGATCTACTCAGAATTTACAGTGACGTTTCTATGGACATTTTAAAAGACAATCACGTTTCTCATTTTGCAGTACACTTTCTGTTTGTTTGTCCTCTACTGCCATCAAGTGGCAACAGTATAAAATGCAATTTACCAAACTGCTCTTCCCCACTGAAAAAGGAAAGGAATTTTAAAGCAAAATATTGGTACATTAAAAAGTCTGAGCTGGCAGTGTGATGTGAGAGATATCTAAAAATCCAATTCTAGTTCAGAGGCCTCAACAGTAATTCTCTCTTAAGCAACTCATCTTGTTAGGGCATCTGCCACTCGGCGCTGTGTGGCTTTGAACACGCTGGTGCACTTCTCTGCCCAGGCTCACGCTTACCCACAAAATGTGTCTAAAAAAGAGTGTAACTGTTCAAGGTGATATAACATGAAATGAGTAAAGCAGTGCTTGGCATGTAGTGTTCAACAAATACTGATTTCAGCGTAAGATCTGCCCATTAAAATACAAGTATCAAAAGAAAGGATGACATTATTCTCAATTTAAGATCTGTTTTTCAGGTTAATAGTCATCTGAAAAATAAGCCTCTGGAAAAGTCAGAAAATACATCCAGGTTTGAGGTGCACTAAAGGGAACCAAGGAGAAAATCAAAGGCCATCTTCACCTTATTCACAATTAGCCCTGAGATTCATCCCATTTGGAATATACATACACAAAACTTCTAGATAAACCATTCTGACACTGCCAACTCCATCAGTCTTATTTCTCCAACACACTTGACAGAAAAAAGTAAAGTTAAGAATACCATGTCAGCAGACCTTGGATCTCCTTTTTTAAGCTTTAATAACTAGCAAATACTTGAACAAGCAGTTAAATAACTTTATAAGGCAAATGATTCTGAAAAAAAAAATTTTTAATCTACCAGAATACCTCACACCATTTTTCAGAATTTCAAACTAGCAAAAATTCAAGTCATTTAAGATTAATATTTCCAATTCTATGGCTGAGAAACAAAACTTCCTATCTCCTATTTCCTCTCCTCACCTGGCGCCAAGGCTACTCATCTAGTTCTACACCTTGTCCTGACTCTATTTCAGATTCCCTCTGTTGGCCCAAAACTATTTGTCAGTCTTCACCCCATGCTCCAGAGGGAAGGCAGCTCTCTGGAGTGTCTCTGAAGTGGACTCACACACACAGGTAGGTTTGATTCACATTATGGAAGCTCCAGTAATGAGTACAGATATTAAATGGGCTCAACAAGCTTCATTTACATCTACCACAGGCGGCTTCTCCAAGGACTGCTTTCTAATGTCTCCGAAGTATTTCCCACAAATGAAGCTAGAGGTACCTCACCTGCACTTCTACCTCCTTTCTCCACCTTTCTCTCAACTGGCCCTAGTCGTGTCCATCTTTACTTGCTGCTGGTTCCTAACTATTAGGGCACAGCAATGTTCACCATTCCCAAATGGGAAAAGGGGACATTAGCCAAGAAGTTGGGGAGCCATAATTAACCTTAACCTTCCACCTCTTCATTCCACACATATGTGAGAAGAGGCTAGTTGGAAATGGGGCTGAGTGGGCCGCTGTCCGGCCACACTGCAGTCCTCACGAAGCCCTGAGCAGCACAGTCCGCAGTATGTCTTAGTGCCACTCGTTAGCTGGACGTCAATTATCTGATGTGCTGTCAGACATCAAACCTCTTGGTTAGACAGACACAAGTTTATTAGACAACCGAAGTATGTTGAGAGTAACTTTATTATTATTTGTCCATTTATATACCTGAATTCAAACTCCTGCTCTGAGGTCTAAATAAAGTGGACAAAAAAATGACAGGCAAGGACATCTCTCATGTCTGCCACACAAAAGGTGATCGCCACAGACCATAAATATTTATATAAGCTTAATGCAATTAACCTAAGTAGAGGTGGGGGACACTTCCTATCCATGGATTTACATTTCCATGACCAGTAAACATGCTAGAAATGTTATGTATCTGTGACTCAAAATAATTATTTCCAGGGAGCTGGAACCTGGTGAGGTAAGGAGGACGTACTTACATCACTTGGAGAGACTGTTCCTGTTTCAGCAGCAACACCGCTACCACGCAGTTTCTATTATGAAATAAATGACTTATTACTTAGTTTTGTTTTGAACTGCATCCTAATTTATTATCTTACAAAGGGAGCTAAGTGAATTTTATAATTATTTTCCCTAATCCTAAAGTATAAAAAGCATGAGGGTGATATAAAATATTCTAAACAATATAGCCTTCCAGATACCACAATCAATATAACACTAAAAATGGTATAATAAACAATTTGAATGCTAAGCTCCAGGTAAAGTTCAAAAGTAAAAATAGCAAAAATCTCCATCTCAGGAGTTACATACTGAATTGCTTTTCTAAGCCGACTTACCCTGAACTATCTACATTGTATTCTGTGGCAAATCTTTTGAAAAAAGGTGCCTGATGACAAGAAGATACCACATGAGATTCAAAATTAGGTTTTCCAAAGCAATGCTAATAATACTAATAATAAACAACATCTCAGATATTACACAGAATGATCAAAGAAAATAGAAGTTAGAAAGTCAAAGGCTGAAAGTACAAGCAAAAAGAGGTAATGAACTTCTGAAAGGAAATGTTTGTTTTCTTTTATCCAATAACTACCAAGTATATATCTACCAAAAAGTTTCATTATGAAGTCAAAAAACAAAATGCCAAACAACTGACTTGGACTTTTTCAAAGTTTATTTCTCATAGAATCTCAAAAATATGGTCATTTTTATGAAAGACAAAACACTTATGGCTGAGAACTGCACTATTCTATGACTCAGATGGCACTAAGATAAGACGTTTGAGGAAGACAGCAAATAATGCTTCACTTCTTTAAACGAGAAGTCCTCACTCTAATCCTGACAAAAGGCTATGAAACAAGGGTCACCCTATATCAAGAGACAGTACGATGAGAGCCACAGAGCAGTTCTCAGATGAAGAAGCAAGGCTGGATGACACCTGGTGCCCTGAAAAGTCTCCCTGTAGTTGGATTTGCAAAGCAGAGATGCCAAATTCAACTGAAAAGAAACACTCCAAAGATTAAAAGTGTATGAGAAAGATACATGAAGAATATTTGTCTAAAACCAAGGAGCTCAAGTCTGATGAAAGCTGTGTTAGACACTGAGGTATTTTCTTACACTAGCGGTGACAGAAGTTCGTTCCGCCAGCTGTTGGACACAGTTGCAGCCATGTAACCGTTAAATGGACATTAGTCATTCCTAGAGTGACAAACCACCTGTTAGTCACTATAAAGTGCTATTGCTAAGAGCACAGGTCTACAGGGAAGCTGCCTAAGCACTAGCGGCAAGTGCAGGGATACACGCTCCCCTATCAGTTTGTCTAAACTTTGCTACAATCCAGCCTTAGCAGGCACCACCACACCCTGCAAGAAAGCTAACACGAAAGCAGGCTGACTTTTACTTAGAAGGAGAGATCGTTTCAAAACCAAAAACAAAGGGGAGGGTGCATTTCTTACTTAAGCATTGATATCCATTCATAAATTTCAGTCTCATTTTCACACACCTACTTTTTTCTATGTTTTAAATACTTTTGTTTTTAAAATACACTCACAAACTCCATAAAATCTTCAAATTGGTAGCCCTTATAAAAATACTTTATAAAGCTAAGCCCAGAGAAGGTTTAAAATTGATACTATGGGCATTACAATGAGTTAACTTTGTTCAAGATATTCTAAAATAATCTCTATCTAAATATAAAAGGCAAGTATGCCAAAAAAAAAAAAGGGAAGCAATAGTAAAACAAAAATAAATCTAAGTGAAACATCATAGTATTTGTCTTATGCCTCAAATTAAAATTTATTAAAATAGTGGGGTCACCTGAAGCCTAATTACAACTTCCCAAAAATTTATTTTAAATAGACATGTGCTAAAGATTACAACATGATAGCTATCAATATTATCCTTCCACTCTCATCCCCCTATTCCACTCACACTCATGCCCAAATCTCATTCTACCTTTTCTTTCCCAGAATGCCCCTCTCTCACTCACAATCATTACTCTCCTTTTCTGAGCATCCCACCCACCAAACTTTATCCATACATTTAATAGTCACTGGAAGCCCAAAAGAAACACTCCAGAGAACCACTATAAATGTCCTGTCTTTTGCCCCATTCTGAGGACTCACAGAGGTAAACACAGAAAACTTGTCACTTTCTAAGCCGTTAGATAAACTTTCTTCAGCCATGGAGAAGTAGAGCTAGACAGACCTCGAAGCAACCAACGTGACCAACCAAAGCAGGCCTCATGTCTGACACTGGGCCTAGCTGTTCAATCCTACTGCCACACTGTGAAGCCATGAAAATAAGCCACTGTGTGAAACAGAACTGTCCCACAGCTGGACTGGGCAGCTCCAGACTTACCCAGAGACACCTGCAGCCTGGAATAAACTCCTGGCCAAGACAAGCACGAGCAGATGGACCAACAATCTATATTATGAGCTGCTTGCAGTCTGAAGCTCCCAGTGGCACTCAGAGACAGTTTGTTTACTGATGTATCCAGTTAATAGTTTGGCCTGGTTATGTAAACAAAAGAGCATAAAAGACCTCTCTAGAAATATTCAAAGAGCTGTCCCAAAACCAACATTTCTTGCACAAATCCTGGTGGTTTGAAATCCTGAGGCAGAAGTGGGAGCTGCGCCTGAAGTCTCCTCTCGGCCTGTGGCTCCCCACAGCCTCTCCTGCTGCATCACCCTGTCCTGAGGAAGAGCCTCACTTGAGCATGCTCCTTGGGGCTGCACAGTACTCTCAGTTCTCCAAGCTGTGAAATCACGCAGCTGCCTAGAAGGCACTCCCTGACCGCTGAAAATCAAGGGTGGAAAACAATGGTAGAAAAGACAGAAAGGTATGAAATGAAGACAGGTAAAGAAAGAAAAGGTGAAGCATGCTACCATGCCCAAGAGTAGTCTTGTTTATTCAGCAAGTACAACGCAGCATTATTTTAATAGAATTTTTTATGATTTAATACATTTACTGTAAGTAACTTAAGAGAACATGCATATTTCTTTTGAAGATACTAAAAGAAATTTGTTACCTGTGAACTCAGCTGAGTTTTTATCCAGTTGAAATAGTAATTTAAGTCACTGCCTTCCATCAATTCTTTTCCCCAAGCTGCTAATTTGGCAATTATTCTTGCTGCCTGAAAATTAGTAAGAAATATATTTGAATACCATAGTGATTCTAAAAAACCATATACCTTAAAAGCTAGAACTTACAATCACTTTGATGCATGATTTTTATTAACAATTCCCACAAAAATGTCTATAATTCATCTTTTGTAATTTATTAAGTACAAATATTCAAAATATATTTTTAAATATTTCCATTAAAGTGAAATGAAATTAACCTTGTTTTGAGAATTTTAGGACATTCCCCAGATTTCTTTTACATTTCAAAAGTAAGATTCAGGATTCATTTTAAAACCAGCAAAACATTTTCTGAAAACAAACAACTTCCTTAAAGGGATTACTATAAGGAACTCAGAGATTAAAAATATTATCAGCAGTACATGTAGAAGTAAAAAGAAAAAGACAATAGAACAAGAGATCTGACATTCACACCCCCAGCACAGGCTCCATCAACACACAATGCTCCACAACCAAGTGATCCTCCAAATTGTATAAAGACTGGGCAAAAGTGATTTAGATTATTAGGAAGGATCTAGCTGAACACTAAATAATAATAATGAACTCTGCCCTGACCGCACATTTTGTTTGTTTGTGGCGCTGGGAATCAAACCCAGGGCCTTGTACACGCAAGGTAAGAACTCTTATCATGGAGTCACATCCTCAGCCCTTGTATGTTTGTATTTCTCAAGTTTACTGTACCACTGGAAAGTTATTTAAACCAGGCATCTAAACAGTGAAAATAAGCCTTTTCAGTTTTAAAGAAGAATATATGTTAGATACATGCAAAAGAAGAAGGAGAAATACAAGAGAAAAAAAAAGAAGAAAGAGAAAAAGCGAGAACACAAAAGACATACTGAGATGAGGGGTCTCAAGAGCTCCTGCCTGCCCAGATGCAACCCACTCCATGCTGGAAATAAAGAAGGCTGTGTGTGCAAAGGTTTATTCTCACAATCCTCCTCTCACCCCTTAGGAATCCATAGAAGTCTTCAGTGTTCACACTGCCAAACCCAGCTCTTGAAACTCAATTTAAAACAAGAGTGTTTAAGATACTAGAAAGCAATTAATTAATTAAAATTAAATGAAACAACTGCTTCAAAGCAAAATTTAATTTCTACACAGAAAAATGTGGTTAATCCTGTTATAGACAATTTTTAGCTGTCTGCATATGTGAACTCACCACAACATTTAATGTTAATTAACTCATCCAGAAATCTACAAAACTTTCAACTGCCTCAGAACTCCCATATCTTCTATAAGCCCCCAATATCCCTCTTTACAGAACATCATTAAGGAAAACTAATGTCACAGCAGCTATTCCTCTGAGAACAAGAAGGTTACCAAGTCATAAACAGTCTAGCTTTGTATCTGTCAATTTAAAAATAACAAAATAATTTTTTAATTCCCTTCATACTTATATATTATGTTCTCTATATATGTATACATATATATGTTCATATATATACATATAGTATATAAGTTATATTTTCAAACAATATAATCATTATAAAATTTACCATGTGAACAGTAAAGGGATCCTGGCGATTCAGCATTGGCAGAAAGTAGGGCCAGGCAGTATTCTTGCTACGTTTTGCATAGTCAAAGAAAATGCTGACACGTTGGTGATTTTCCTAAAACAGAAAAGAAATAATATCACTAATTCAAATGAGTGGTACTAAAGAATGTAACAACTGTGAACTGCTTCTCAATCTTTCATTTTATATTTCATCTGTGCATGTTTTTTCCATTGTGTATATAATGTGTTTCTGTCATTATTATGTAAGATGGTGGTAAGGATATGTATTTTACAAATAAAATCAGCATTAATAAAAATTATGATTATTTTAAATCATAAGGTGTGGAAACATAAGTTAACTTCTTCTAAGCCTATATCTCTGACCTAACACTGTCACCACAATTCTACCAACAACAAAGTATGCATACCTACAGTTTCAAAAAGGAAATTAAATACCTAGGAATCGACCTAACCAAGGAGATAAAATACCTCTACGGTAGCCAAGCATGGTGGCACACACCTATAATCTGAGCACTCCAGAGGCTGAAGGTAGGAAGATCATTATGAGTTCAAGACCAGCCTGGGCTACAAAGTGAGCTCAAGGCCAGCCTGAACTACATAGTGAGACCCTGTCTCAAAAAGACGAAAAAAACAAACAAAACAAAACAAAACAAAAAACCTCTACAGCAAAAACTATAGAACTCTGAAGAAAGACACTAAAGAGGACATTAGAAAGTGGTGGCCTTACTACCCAAAGCAGCACACAGGTATAATGTGAACCCTATTTTTTTTTTTAAAAAAAGGCAACACTCCCTATAAAACTAAAAGAAACAATCCTAAAAATTATATGGAACCAGAAGAGACAAGAATAGACACAGAAAACTTAAATAATAAGAAGAGAAAAGGAGAAGGCATCACAATTCTCACTTTTAAAATTATACTACAAAGCTGCAATAACAAAAGAGCATGATACCAGCACAAAAACAGATGCATACCAGTAAGACAGAGCAGAATACAGTACCGTGGTGCAAACAACCCTGTGCACCTTCAGCCTTCTGATTTTTGACAAAGGGGCCAAAAGCATATGCTGAAGAAAAAAATCAGTTATTTAACAAATTGTGATGGGAAAACAAGTCACCCATTGCAGAAAAATGAAACTAGACCAATACCTCTCACCCTATGCTAAAATCAAATCAAAATACATCACAGTCAATATAAAACCAAAAACTTTGAAACTTCTAGAAGGTAACACAGGAGTAACTCCTGAAGCAACAGGCAAGGGCTTCCTGAACAGAACTCTAGTAGTACACAGAATAATACTAAGAATCAACTAATGGAACTAATGCAAATTAGAAACCTCTGTATAGCAAATGAAATAACAGAGTAAAGAGACAACCTTCAAAATGGGAAAGAAAAATTTTGGTAGCTACTCTTCTGAGACAGTACTAATACCTAGAATATACGAAGAACTAAAAAAAATATTGACCCCAAAAAACCAACAACCTAATCAAAAAAATGGGCAAATGAAATGAACAGGCACATCTCAAAAAAAATACAGTCAATAAATACATGAAAAAATTTTCATCATCTTTAGTCATTAGGGAAAGACTTATCAGAACAATTCTAAGAGTTCATCTTACTCTACTCAGAATGGCTATCACCAGAAATACACAGAAAAACAATAAATAGGCTCAAAATTTAAACCTGGAGCTTGGTACAGTGTCACAAACCTATAGTTCCAGCTATGCAAGAGACTGAGGAAGGAGGATCTCTTGTGCTAAGAGTACAAGGTCAGCCAGGGCAATACAGTGAGAGCCCATGCAGAAAGGATATATATAAAGCTACAGATATATAGATATAGATAGATAGATAGATAGATAGATAGATAGATAGATAGATAGACAGACAGACAGACAGACAGACAGACAGACATAGACAGATAGATATGGGACAGGGGGATGCACAGCTTAGTAGTTGAACACTTGATTAGTATATATAAGACCCTAGGTTCAACCCACAGCACTGTATAATAAATAAATCTAAATTACCATATAAGGTACTCAAGAGAGAACAAAGTTGAATGCCAAAGAACTGTGAACACCAGTAATTCTACAATGAAGCTATTCTACAAATTTATAGACAACAGAAAAAGAACACAAATTTATAGAGTATTTCACTTTTCCTTAAAAATCTACTGGCTTCATTCAATCAAGAAACCCCTGGGAAAACCTCAGCAAAAGTCCAGTGATAAAAATTCAATATATCAAAATAAAATTAATACTTAAATGTTCTGACAAAGTAAAAAACTATAATTTTAGAGTAAAAGAAAAAGAGGAAATAAAATAAGCTTGCTGACTGTTGCAAATCAAAAAACTATTAAAAATGGCAGGGGCTGGGGAGAAAGTTCAGGTAGGACACGTGCTTAGCATGTGTAAAAAGTGTTCAATCTTAGCACCAAAAAGCTTTAAACCAAATTATTAATAAAACAAGAATTAATAAGCATTCCTTATTTTATAAGGAATATAAGGAGATTATTCTTTTTATAAGGAATATAAGCAGATTATTCTTTACCTCATTATTTCTGATTATAAAATATCAGAACCAAACTCAATGCCACAGCAGCCAGGGTTAACTAAGGCAACTGTGGTATCTCCACTACGGGGATATAGTGTAGCTGTCAAAACAGAATGTAAGAAATCTTTGTGAACTCATATGTAATTAGTTCTGCCTTATTTTGTTTAGTGAAACAAGCAAAAAATAAGATTGTATTCAGTAAGCATTTTGTACAATAAAATGGTGAATAAAATACACAAGTATTTGCTTTATTTTGCCAAAAAAAAAAGTATTTGATTTGGCGAAAAAAAAGAAAAGAAAACCAAGGATGTTAAACCAAAACTCACTGATAGTGGTCAAATACAGGCACAAACGTAAGAACAGTACAATGAATGGAGAAAGGTGGGTGACTTTCCTCTAGTGTAACCTCCCGTACAGTTCTGACTTTCTTGAAGCATGCTAACATTTATACACTCAAAAATAGTGACACAAAGGTGAGGAGAAAAGTCAAATTACAAAGCAAACAGATTAAATGACTGCAACAGTTTTTTTAAAGAAAAGAATACGTATTATTGCAACATGATACCTTTAACTCTTTCAGGAAGATGCTCAAAAGATGCACAGCTGGGACAAACAGATTTTCTCTTTTTAGATTTTTGAGGAATCTCCAGACTGATTTCCATAGTGGTTGTACTAGTGTACATTCAACAACACAGAAGGGCTCCTTTTTCCCTACAACCTTGCCAGTGTCTGTTGTGTTTTGAGCTCTTGATTATCATTTTTTCTGGACTAAGATGAAATTTAAGTGTTGTTTTAATTTGCTACAAATCAGAAAAATTAAAAATGTGGCAGTACTTGTGTTAAGAGTTTATGAAATAATGTTAATCATATTTCCTTCTTTGCATGGTGCAGTACAACAATTGTGTCAAACTGCAAGTGTTAAGAGAAAATTACAAATATAATTACACGGTTCTTAGAAATGAAAAACGTGCAAATGCAAAACAAAGTAATATAAGTCTTTTTGCACATGTACTCTTGAAAAGCTATATTTGAAATAATATTTTCATTATATTATGAGGACATTTTAAAAGAATATTATAGAATAACATTTTGAAATGCTAAGAAATATAAACTTTTTAGGTGTTTTAATCCAAAATTTCAGTCTCTGAAAAAAAAATCACCTTTCACTTAAAATGTAATAGCCTTGCAATATTAGGTATCTAGAGAGGTAGAGAATAATGATAAATCACCACTGTTTGACGATCTACTTTGTATGCTTTAATTTTATAACTTGAATAACTATTTCTAAGAGGACAATATGTAATTTATCAACTAGTGATTTCTTATTGTTGATCTTTTCTCTGAAATTCTGTATTATCTCTACCCTTTACATGCTTTTTTTTCTCTTTAAATAAAAATTTTTTAAAAAGGAGAGAATAATGATAAATCACATAAGCTTGAGAGCATAAACTTTGTTTTAAAATAAGTGGTAGACATGCTTGGAAATAAATATAAGTATCAATAAAAGAAAAAGAAGATAACTACAAGAAACTTGAACATAATACTCTGACTACATTATCAGTTTAAACAGAGATATACAAATTCAAAAACTTTAGAAAAGAGCCTTGTTTCTCAATCTATGAGTGAGCAACTCAAACTACTTTCTATGTATCATATGCATAACAAATGAGGGAATTTACTGGGGAAAAGAGAGCTTTCAATGGCCCTGTCACAAAGCAGTTACAAAGAGGGAAAGAGGAGACAAGAATGAATTCTATTGTGCTGACCTGAAATCCATGAGGAGGTAGCAATATAAACTTGTAGTTTTTAATGTACAGGTAAATATGTGACAACTGAGAATGTGTAGATGATACATAACCAAGATAACTTAGGCAGTCCATGACATTTCTGTTTCTCTTAACTTTACTATTTCAAGGGAAAAAGTTATTATCAGATTTACATCTGCTTACATCGTTATCAGAGAATTCAGCATCAGCCTGGGATTCATATTAACCCCTTCTCACATTATAAAATCACTCCCTTCTTGACGGATGGCTTCCCAGCACCATTCTTCCTAACTTCTGTGTCCCCAACAATGGCCACAGTGCATGTCAGACAGTAGGCCATCAATTGTGTGTGTGTGTGTGTGTGTGTGTGTGTGTGTGTGTGTGCAAACTGACTTCCAAAGCACCCCAGTGACACTTTTGTTCAAGTCTTTTGACACAGGCAGACTCGGCAGCTTGCCTGTCTCCTAAGACTTGTTCTATACACCAACAATCTAAGCTTAGATTATCCTCTGGTATAAAATACAAATTATGAATAGGTCCCTCTGTATTTAGGGGCAAGCAGAAACTTTATGCAAATACTATAAAAGTTTCAGATGACAAGCAAATCTATTCGCAAAAGAACAAAAGTACTGAATCCCTGTGTCTGGCACTGGCCCTGGAACACAAAGGCCAGTTGACTGACTGGAAGACAGGAGCTGCATCATCTGAAAGTACACAGGGCATCCAAAAAGCCTCAAGTGACTGACTGTTGCTGGTACAGTATTAAACAAAAAAAACTTAGGCACCTCAAGAAAAAACACAATGATTATTGATATTCAGAAAAATTAAACTGTGTAAGCATTATTTGCAACTAATTAAAATTAAAATTTTTCACAAAATTAAGAAAACTGTATCATCGTGTCCTACAAAAGAGTAAATGCTGCAAGTGAAACCTTACTGAACTGCTGTTACTGAAAAGTACCCAAAAACATGAACTCATCAAAGGTGCTAAGGAAAAATTATACAAACCTGCAACATGTCATCAACCATAGTTAGTATGTACTGCACTGTCTGCTCTTTGGAGATATGAGTCATCAGATTTATAAATGTTTTAGCACACTAGAAAAAAAATGAAATTGCTGTTAATTATTGTTTTCATTTGCAAACAACATTTTAATGAAACCGGTAAAACATCATTTCCCTTTCATCAAATAGGGTACAAAGCTATTAGCTAACAGAATTATATAAAATGTACACCTTTTACAAACATTGTGATAAAGTATGGGAGCACCTTACTGTGACCTGCATATGTTTCTAGTGATAAACTTCAAAATGTTTACTTTTTTTTTTTTTTTTTTGGTCTTTTGAGACAAGGTCTTGATGTAGTTCAAGCCGGCCTTGAATTTCTGGCAATTCTCTTATCTCAGCCTCTTGAGCACTGGGATTGCAGGTGTGCAACACCATGCCCAGCAAAACATTTACTACTTTTAAATAGACATGACTAGCCACTAGCCATTCTTGATTACACATGGCAATAAAGTTAATATAAACAATTTAAATTAGCATGGGATTTGAATATTTTACCTGATGTTTTTGTGTGAGCTTACTGTGAAGCAGAAACAGAACATTAAAACAAGATCCCCGGTACAAAAAAACAAAAAACAACAACAACAA